>JAANDH010000682.1:37500-63390 GCA_011799765.1 Nymphaea thermarum | reverse complement strand
ACCGAATAGAACAGACAGTTCAAACAAAATAAACAAACACCAAACATAACAGACAGAAATAACCATGGAAGACACAAACATCGGATAGAACAGAAACAAACACCAGACAGGATGACACGACAGACATATGCAAAACAAACGCTGAACTACTATGTTATTTTCTTAAAATCATCAAACAGTGGACAAGGAACATCATTGTTCATGAGGACAGAACAATAGTGTGATGGACAGAACATTTTGTCTGTCCTGTCTCAATGAGCATCAATCAAACGACCTCTAAGAGTGTATATATATTAATTTCAAATGAAAATATAGAGAAAATTTTCTCACAAAGACTTCCTTACATAAGAAAAATCATTTTTTTCAAAAAATCAAAACGACAAAATCACATGTATATGAGCTCCAACTCTTGAACAGGAATTTCAAAGCCACTAATTGCATCTTCATAACCTCTATTTTTTGCTTGGCATTTTCAAGTTTGATGCACAAATTATATGAATACATTGTTGAACAAATCGAATCAACAGAGGAACTGTTCCAACTTTTCAAGTACTTCCACATTTGATGAAGAGATGAACTCTGTGATGGTTTAAAGCCACATTTGATTAATAGTATATCATATTAAAACCAAACAAATAGACCTCCCTCTCTTTCTATCTATTTCTATCTATCTATCTATGGGCCCATTAAATTCCTCTTTTGCCCTTTTCTCTTTATACAGCTAAATTTGATCTTAGAGCTTGCAATAAAAAATGAAACATAACACACAAAAGCTCAATAACTAATGTGTCAATTTTCAAGAGCCAGAAGTATGAGTATGTAGATAAGGAGTATAAGTGACCTTTCGTATTTCACTAAAGGGCAGTATGCAACTGCCTGTCTTGGGGCCACTAGCCATTAAGTAAAATTGATTGGAATGCAAAGCTTCTAAAAAGCAAAATAATGAACAGACTAGTTACCCAAAATGTCTAGAGCAGTGCTAGGGCGAAGCACCAAAGTGACAAACATTCCTTTGTTATAATCCAATTTCATACAACGATTCTGAAAAGAGAAAAGACTATAAATGACCAATGCCCTTCACCTTCCATACACTTGATCTTAGAAAGAGACTCAACCAATTACATCAATAACTACAGCCCCATAGATAGGTTACCAAAGTTAGAGATGATTAGAAAAAGAAAATTAGCTGTTACATGCGGTAACTCCCAAATTTGAAGCAAGAGATTGAATTATGAGAGCAAAGATGAACCTGATCAAAATCATCGAACAGCTGCAACAAAGTTTTTCATTTCCACATCAACTTTGCAGAAGAGAAGAAATAACAACAATAGGAAAGTCCAATGAATTATGTACATCATATTAGTAACTGGCCCCAACTTGTAGGTCAATTTCTACCACTCACCACCATGCCAAGAGCGCCAAACAAAGAAAAAGTTAACAAGCTTAGACAATTTAATCCAGCAAAATCAAATTCACATTAGTTTGAGGAAAGATTACAGTTTGCAAATCAAGATAGTCCAAAGATACAAGAAATCCACATCCTATCATTGCCAAGAACTTCTTCCATGTTGGCGCCTCCTTGAACTACTATAACTGACAAAAATTTAATGCATTGTACATTTACAAGAGAGAGAGAGAGAGAGAGAGAGAGTGAGTGAGACAGAGAGAATTCTTTTGAAACTCTACATTGTTGACATAAAAAGTATTCTTTGGAGTTCTAATGCTAATATTGTCTTGAAACAACATTCTTCAATTACAATTAATTGAGCATGTATGCATGTAAAGATAGAAATGCGTGAAAAAATTTATGTATGGAGATAAGCAGAACCATTTCATTTTTTATTTTATGTTTCTATTACGACATAAGGTAATTATAAAGAGAGATAGATTATTACATCTTTAGTTGGGTTTCACCTAATCATTGAATTCCTCATGGAGCAACTTCTCTAGCCTGCATTTCTACATGGCAGGGACACTCAAAATTCATGCATAACAAATTACTGATGATGACGTAGGTTAGTCAACATTCTAGAGAAAATCATGACTAGAGAAAAAGTGACAAACAATAATCAATAAGACAAGCATTAGATGCAATGAGTAAAGCTAGAAATCTAGCTGAAGTTTTCAATTTTTTTTGTTGGAGATTCAAGATCAGTTTTACAGAAGCTAACTGTTATTCTAATGTGTGCCTTTGTTCTGGTTTTGCACTTAGAAGTGCCAGCCTCTAGTAGTTGAGCAATTACCTACCATGTTTTAATCCTGACACCGCTTGTGGTATTTGTAAGAACTAGTGTATCCATAACTATAGCCACAACTATAGCAATTGAGTTATTTTTTCTGAGGCTACCAACATTCTAATATAGACCGCATCCATTATTAAAAGTATTGGTAGTGTGAAAGTAATAAAAAGGCTTTTAGGCTTTCCGTAGAATATTTGACTTTTTGAGTAAGTAGAAATTAAACACCCATCTCATGGTTTAGACTGAACAAAAACACCTCATATACTAAGTGTATGTATATGTCTTCCATACTTGCCTCCAGTATGGATTTGATCTCTTTAAGTTGACTAGACACACAATTGACCAATGACTAGACATAAGATAATATGTTTTAGTTGTAGAACATGCATACATCTAGTATCCTCTTGTGAATCCCAGTTCCCTAACACGGCTCCTTTGTTTTATTATTTTCCAAAATCACACCTCACATGATGAATGGATCTACTTATGCTCGAACTATCTAAGCTGACTTAGAGGTCAACTAAAGCTCGTCTGCTCAATAATTTGGTGATCCATAAAAATTTCAAAATATGGAAAATAAGGAACACACATAATTCATTTTATGGTGCTTCCAATGTTTTCTTCAAGAACTGGGAAAATATAAGCTCAGTTGGGGGTGAGAAAAACTTAAAAGAATGCATGGGTTCTTCAGTCCTCTACTTTCTCCTGTTATCAAACCTAGATAGTTTATTTTTCCATAATAAGAATGAAATAAGTGGAGGAAACAACAATTCATGAAAATGTTTCATTGATTTGAAAACAAACTCAAATCAAAATGACAACACTCTTTTCTAAGAAAGATCCAATTGATGGAAATGTTGTATCTTCTTTAGAAATCATCAGGAAAATATCAATGTATACTCTGTAAATGAGATCTAGAGAAAAGAGTGTGAGTGGAAAGGAGAGGATGGAGCCACAGAATACCTCATCGTTAGAGGACAAGGCAATGATAGCTGAGATGAAATCTGGCAATGCCTAATGCTTCAATCGGAAGTGTGGGTAACAAGGAGTGCAAACTTCATGGTTCATTGGTGCCTGATGGTTGGATATGAAATGAAAGAAATAAACTCGACATATGTTCTGCTTATTAGAAGGGCAAAAACAAGAAACACTGGAACACAAGGAAAAGGTATGGGAAATCAATGTATGAACAAAAAATGAATGAGCACTGACCATACTTTGCCTATTTATCAGAGAAATTAGGGGAAAGAAAAAAAAATTGGGAAATCAACGTTTTGGACAGCAAACAAGTGAGGATCAAGCAGACAAAGGATGAAGATATGTTCCAATACAACAAATCAAATTGGAGGAAATATTTTTTGTGAAAATGGACATTCAACTTCATCAAGAAGACATGGTTTGCCTTTCTCTCAATGGGCCCAATAGCAGCTCACAATGCCCTCAATTTTGAAGCTTCAGGATTAACATGATAATCAACATTAACCAAGATAAAATAGAGAAAAAGCGATAAAGATTTGTTGCTGGTAGGATGGGACAGAGAGCCTAGGAAAAAACATGAGCCCTCAACATTTGGGGGAAGAAAGATATCTTGCTTTAACCCACAGGAAAAGAAAAGGGTGTGCAAAATCCTTGGAGAAACTTTGGCAGGTTTTCCTAATATCATCTATATGAACTATGAATCACTCTCGGCATGTGATATCACTCATGTCAGGAGGGACATGTTGTGGCTAACCAATTTTGGTGTAGTGACATGAATTGGTTTGATTCAATTTTGATATGTTCTGATTAATAGCAAGGTGCAGATGGTGGACCAACTCACTACAAGGGAAACTGGTTGCTTCGTAATCACTTATAGAAATAATTTTTGTATCGACAAGATTTTGAAAAAAAAAATTATGACATAGATGTGTAAGGGCTGAGAGAGAGTTATGTTCATCACCCCATGCACACAACGAGCGTATGTTGGGGGCGGATCCTACTACGTATATAAAAAGTTTCAGTATTGACCTTAATGAATGAAAAGTTATATGTGCATATTTAATTGAATGTTCTTATAAGGTGGACACTACTGCATATATAGAAAGTTTCAGTAATGACCTATGTTATAGAAAAGATACATGTGCATATTTACTTGAATGCCCTTGCATTGCACAAACACAATATACGTACTTAACATGCATTTCTTTGTGCTGCATGCATTCCTTCACGCAAAGGAAGATGCTCGTGAAGAAGAAAAAAATAAGAGATGTTCCCATTGAAGGAAGGAAGGAGAGCGGAGTTTGCTGGGGAAGAAAGCTTTGAAGCAGAAATGGTGGGAATGGCAACAAAAAGAAAGGACAGTGAGTTCATAATGATGTCGTTGTGATGTTCTGTTCGTCCACGTTAAATGACAAATGAAATGGCTTTATGGTTTTAATTCAACGGTTGGATATTCAAAGAAATCAAATGAGCACTTCCTGAGGATTAGAAGGTGAAGGTGATGGCAGAGCTGAAAAAGGAAGAAAATGTCGATGTAATAGGTATGGTGTCATATAAATCTTACAGTCAAAATAACAAGTATATCCCAGTTCATGTGTTGGACAAAGTTATGACGTAACGTATTTGAGATAGTTTGTGGATAACGAATTCATGGCATAACAAATGTGTGAGATAATGAATTCATGGGATAAGTTTGTGCATCTCATTTTATCTCATTATTCAACTCAGTTTATATCATTATTTTGTAACCATTCCTCTTGTTATTGATCAATGAAATAAGAGAAGATGCATGTACAAAATAGGCAATAAGTAAACATAGACGAAATAATGTGATCACGTAACAAAAGGAATGATCGCGAAATAATGAGATAATAATAAGTTTACCAACAAGGTCAGGAGTGATAATGAGAGAAAGAGATAACAATGCATCTACAAGGGATAGCGATAACTAAACAGTGTAAGATAAGGTTCGTTATTTTGAGCAGACTTTATGATGAGATAATGTTGAATGTTATTTGATGAAAGGAATTTATGCCTGAAATTAATAATTCGTAAGATAATGTTAAAATGTTATTTGATCGACAAACTTTTGCATTGCATATGTGTATGAAATATCAACATCATTGGATGGCAACGAACAAGAGATTGTCCCTTTATGAGCATATGAAGAATCTTGACGACCGAAGAACGAGCTTCTATTGTAGGAATGGAGTTTGAGGTGGAAGATGCAGCATACAGTTTCTACAATTGTTATACTTTTTGCCACAAGTTTAATGTAAGGAAGGGTATGATGGAGAGAAATGCATAGGGTGTGGTTGTAAGAAGATTGTATGTTTGTTCAAAAGAAGGATGGAAGATGTTAGTTCCATGTGTAACCAAGCACAGGATTGATACAAGGTGCAGTTATGCTACCAATTTGGAGCTTGCAAGGCCTTCAAATGGAAAGTATTCTATTTGTGCAGTGACGATTGAACACAACCATCTATTGGCACCTTCTTGCATGAGCCGCATGTTGAAGTCGCATCCCAAATTGTCATTGTCACATTTTAAAATAAGTGAATTGGCTGATAGTGTAGGTATACTGCCAAGGAAGAAGGTAGTAGGTGGTCATGGGAATGTTCTATTCACACATGGATCATAGAAACCACTTTAGGAGAAAGAGAGCAGGAAAGAAAGAGAAATTATGGCATTGGTCAAATCTATTCATAAAAGCTTAAGCAAAGACATAGGTTTCTACATCGCCATTCAGATGGCCGAGGATGGTTATGTTTATAAATGTCTTCTCAACAGACCCTAGGTCTAGGTTAGATTATGGATGTTTTTGCGGTGTGCTTATTTTTGACATAATTGTTAAAGTAAATACCAAAGGCTGGCCCTTTACACAATTTGTGGGGGTGAACCATCACTCGAAGAGTTGCATTTTTAGCGGTGCATTATGCTTTGATAAGACCACTGAGACATTTGGGTCGTTGTTCAAGGTATTCACCAAGGTCATAAATGGAAAGCACCCTAAAGTTGTAGTGATGGATGGTGACAGCACAATAGCAGTTGCAGTGTCCCTCGTATGGTCAGAGGTGCATCATTGTTTGTTTTTGTAGCATATATTCCAAAATGCAACGAAGAACATAAGACATATAATGAATTAGAAAACAAACTTTAAAAAGAGTGTTGCAAACTATGTCTTTAAGTGTGAAAATGGTGAGACATTTGACTATATGTGGACACAAATGATTACAACATATAACCTACAAAAAATACGTGGCTTCAAAAATTATATTAGAACAAAGAAAAGTAGGTGTTAGCATATGGAAGACAATGCTTCTGTGCAAACATGATAACCACATAGAGAATAGAGAGCATGCACGTTGCACTGAAAAGAGGATCATACTCTTACAAATATCTTGATTTATGGAACTACGACATATTTTTGGATGGTCTTAGGGTCTATGAAAGAAGACGTGAAAATATTTGTATGTTGGGCTCAAAGTCTACGTATGAATATCATTGTTCAAGCTGTGGTTGTACACAATTGTCACATAAAATGAGGATTATTAAAAAAATGCAAATAATACTCGAGAAATAAGTCAATCGTATAAAATGGCAATTAGACGCGTCTATTTTAAAAAAACATAAAAAAATGTGAAAAAAACGCATATTATACATTTTTTTGCTCTTTTATTAATTTTTATTTTTTATACTTTTAGAATTTATTAAATATTTTTAAATTTTTTTAAGAAATTTGCCGAGATTTTCCTAAGACATTCCCGAGATATACAACTACCGTATTATACCTATAAAATTTCTTGCCATATAATACTCGTACATGATAAATGTGACAATGACATATATATGTATATATATATATATATATATACAGAGAGAGAGAGAGAGAGAGAAAGTAAGTGAATGGTGACTCTAACTATCTATAGTCACCTAACCATCTAATCAGGCCCGTCCATCGTCTATTTGATGCATAAGGATAGTTGAGGGAAAAACATAGAGAAAAAGGTTGAAACTAATACTAGATTATGAAAATATCCATTACCTTTTTCTCCTTGCTTTTATTTTAATCATTCATCATGATAGATCAAACGACTTCTATTAGATGGCAGGATAACTCTAAAAATCCAGAGTCACCATTCAATGAAAAGGACAAGGTATCCCTCTCAACATGACCCAACATGGGTATGGAAGTGGGTATAACTATGGACACAACTTGAGTCTGGCTATGACCATGTTGGCGTTAGATTTCTTGTACGTATGCATATTTATATGTACCAACATATGGTGCATATATATAAATATATATGTGTGTGCATAAGCTCTTCACGTATTCTCTTTTTCTTTATGTATTTTTCTGTTTCTTTTATTATTTTATATTTTTGTATCTGATAAAGGAGAACTAGCTATTAGTTAGGTCCCAACGACTAGATTTCTAGCCGTTGGAGCTGGCCCAACCGCTATCACTTCTACTTGTTTTGTATATATATGAGACGGTTGTCCCTTGTGATGTATGAGCTTTAAGCCCTGGTTTTGTGTATCATTTGAGCTTTAATACAAGTTTTTCACCTCTAGTTTGAGATTTCTCGTTGTGTGATTTCTTGGAGTGGTTGGTATCTTTAAGATTGTGACTCTTGTAGTGTTCCTATCATTGAGCTCAGGCCTGATTTACAAATCAAAGATGTGGTTTGGCTCTTCATTTGTTGACTTTCAAAGTCTTCAAAAATCAGTCTTTGCTGCCTTTCGTAGCTGTGAATCACACCAACTGTTTGACGAAAGTCTTACGTGTTGTTTTACATAAAGCAGAGCTGTCTTCTTGCTGACAATTGGTGACTATTTTTTGTGGACATCTTCTTGACTTTTGTGACTGTTTTGGTAGTATCACAACATTCTATCTTGCTAATTTTTGTGGCTGATTCCATGGATTTCTCTCTTCTGGTGTTCTACAACTTAATCACACTATAAGGTACATACCATGGATTACAAAGCTATCTCCATTTCTCTCCCCAAGTTTTATTCATATAATGATGTTCAATAGGCAATAACAATGGAACACTTCATTGAAACTAAAGGTTTATAGGGGCTTATTGATGGGTCTAAAAGTGAACCACAATTAGTCTTGATTAAAACCATAGATGGAAAAGCTCATGAATTAAATGTAACAAAAAAAATAGATGAATATGACGAAAAATGAGAAGAATGAAAGATATGACATCACAAAATCATTTTATAGATTATTTTTTGTGTTGATACGACTATGGGTCAAATAGTCAAACATAACTATGCTCATGAAGCTTGGGAATTCCTCAAGAAAACCCATACCATAAAAGATGTAGCCTACATGTGCAACCTTCAAGGGAAATTTGTAGATCTCCAACAAGAAGATAAATCCAACAAAGAATATGTTGAAGAGATTGAGTAACTATAAACTTGTCCTATTTGAACCTAAATGGTTTGATCTAAGGGACATTGTGCTAAGAGAAAAACAAATTCAAAGGAAAAAGTTTCATAATTTATTCTTGGTCTTAGACTGAAATATGACGGGGTCAAAACTTCATTGTTTCAAATACAAAAAGTGACATCCATAAACGAAACCATAAGAGAGCTACAAATGGAAGAAAATTGACCTGACTTTTTTAAAGAAAAGAACGAAATTGTTCTTGCCACATCAAGACCTAGTGCTCATATGAAAACTTACAAGCATCTTCATTTCAATCAAAATTATGATGATAGAAACAATATCATATGTTTCCATTGCCGAGAAGGCCACATAAAATCTAAGTGTCCTAAATTGAAGAAATTTGACAAGAAAACAAGTATCGCAGGAGTGATGCATGAGGAAAGCAAAGAAAGCAATCATTTTAGTATAGACAAGCTTGTGAGTTGACTCCAACCAAAAATCATTGATGCTCTTCAACCATTTTGCAAAGGAGAGGCTTCTCCAATTTCTGGAGCAACGGTGGCATCCACATCTTCAAGTATGTACTCTTGAATTTCTTATTCCAGAGCCTCTTTTCATATGACTCCTTGTAGTTCTATACATTCTAAAAGCACTAAGGATGCGTTATGCCCTTTTGTTAAAACAACTGATGGAATACTTCTTGAAATCAAATGTATTGGAAATCTTAATCAAAATTTTAATTCAAGGGATTTCAAAATAAAGTTAGATTTATTCCCAAACTTAATTTGAATCTTTTGTCGGTTTCTTAGTAACCGATCATGAATGTGATATTGTTTATTTTTTTAGGTTTTGACGGACCAAGAGCAGCAGGTTGATCGGATGGCTTAGCTCACATCCTCTTGGGGAGATTTTAGGTGCATCGTTGTGCCTGTGCATGAAGTTTGGTGTTATCGATGTCTGATTTTTGTTTAGACATCGACGTTTTGTTTTGGAGGCATTTTTGTCATGGGTGTCATTGATAAATGTTAAGTCATTTGCATGAACTAATTTTGATACAGAAATAAATTATTCACCCCATTGTGAATTGATTTTCATATATCCATTTTGATTGTTGTGTCGTCGCACCTCAACGATTTATGTTGAAAAAAAAAATTAAGGGTCAAAAGTTCGGGTGTGACATTTGTTTTGTTGTCATTGCTCCAATAGCAAACATTAACAGAGAAGAAGTGCTTAACAAATTAAGAAAATGTCTACATAGAACCGTAAGAGTGTGTGACAAACAGCTTGGCTACATCGCAGACTTGAACACAAAGTGCATTCTTAGTGCTTTAGCATAATTCCCTGGTCCATTTTACAATATTGATAAGCAATAGGATCATTCTAAACCAGAAAAACGCTCTGCTTCACAGCATTCTTGCAGACATGGATTTTCATTTACATGGATGAACATATCTTTGCATCTAAAAATATGGAATGAATAAAAATTCTTACCATTAAAAAGACATGTTTTTTCCTTAGTATCCTTGTATTGCCGAATGCATTGGAAGAAGCAACATATGTATGGAAGAACCAATGCCAAAGGAATTGCGACAGAATGACTACCGCAAACAGAATCAGCTTCAAACCATGCAAATGTTGCAACCTAGAAGCAAAGTTTTCAACAATTTAGTCAATATAAATAAATTAGCATATTCTATGGTCCACTCACATCTGTCTTTCTCAATTCATACATAGAATGAACAAATTGTATACAAGTCATAAATTTTTCATATAGGCTAAGTTCATATTTTACGTATAAGAACATGCAAGAAAATAGGACAAAGACTTCCTAAATAAAGGCACTGCTTTCTGTCAACAAAATTGAATTCCTTTTTAAGTTATTAGTCAGATTACAAGCAACCAAACACGTATAAAACATGTTCTCTAAGTTTCTCTTTATTTAAATTGTGATTTTTTTTTATTTTAACATTTTTTTCTCAAATGACAGGATGATCATGTGCCAAATATTATTGGAAGATTACTGAAGAATTAAAGACACTCAGCTCTTTGTACACGCAGAGAGAAATGAAAGTTGCAGTCTCTTGGTACATGCAGAAAAGTAAGAGACATGTACAAATAGTAGATAGAAATGTTCTCTTAGGTGTTTACAAAAATGATAAGCAGACTTTCTTCTTATTTTATCTCTGTCCTATAATTTCAAGTGGAGTTGAGCTCAAATTACTTGACCTATTCATGAGTCCTCCTGCTAGTGCCAAGGTGAGTACTCATTCCTCTTCCTTCTTCCTCAACCTTGTTACATTAGTTGATATAACAGATGTCCTTTTTATTATTCTGTGTGATGATATTCCTTTGATCTTAAGCAATAATCTAGATTGTTTACATGCAGTCACTTGGTGAGTTTATTCTTGAAGCCTCTACTTTATCCCTTGTTTTAAGGCTTCATACTTTAATGATAGAAAACAATTGCATGATTGTCTTCACAGTTCAATTAGAATTTAGCTTACAAAAAAGAAGATAAACAGTTCACTCATTCTTGGTCATGCTAAACTAGTTCATATCAACCTAAGGCTTTGTCAAATAAAGTGACTTTATAGACAAACCTACCGATGGACCATCCTACATACTGAATGCTCTAGGTCTGACAATACCTGCAACATCAAGTAGGGGCAAATAGATGTAAAATAAGGTACTCAATTATGTTGATTCTTAAAACATGATCAATCGTATAAGATGAAAAAAGCAAGTACCCAAATAAGATATGAACACATTAGGACTCAATCTGCTATAGTGATAACAAAATTTTCTACAGTAATAATAAGCAAGCCAAGCTGTTCATGAATACTAGTAGTGACCAAAATTTCCATGTTCAAATAATAATGATGAATGAACAAAATTCTGCTCACACTATAATATTTCTCACAAGACTACTCAACCTTTCACAGGGTATCTTATCTTTTCTTCACACATTATGTTTTAGCAAGTCAATACAAATCTCACTATGGGCAACCATGATGAGTTTATGAATAAATTAAACATATGCATTCCCCTTGTCAACTTGTGACTGCAAGTACAAATATTGCTACTCCTAAAGCTAACTTGAGATAAGCAGACAAAAGGAACAGAAAAAAGGTCACCATACCTTTGACATGGAGGTTAAAATGTCGGCAATAAAAGAATCAGCAAATGTTACTAGCAGCATTAGCATAAACGAATTCATAATACAGAGTGAGACAAGCCATTCCTAAATGAGAAAAAAAGAGCTACTTATGAACATAGTGAATCTAACAAAGAACTGAATCCAATAAAGAGAACCAAACTTCTTACAAGCTAAACACGAGAAGTCCAAGAATTGATGAAAAGTCAGTCATCCTTGAGTGATAAGTATGAAAGAACAACTGTCAATGACAACTCAATGATCATAATCAAATGTAATACTAAAAAATTTTCTCAATGGAAAGGACAAAACACAGACCAAAGGAAAGAAGCACAAACTAAACGTAGAATAGAAATCATGCATACTGGTCATCTTTCTACTCTCCCTTCAATCGCAACTATTATCTCCATTTACAGCACTAACACGTGAAGGATTGAAAATTCCCAGAAAACGAAAAGATAGGAATGCAGAACACAATTTTTCCTCTTTAACTAACAAAATTAAGAGAACTTAATTGATAGATTTTGGGTATCGAACTATAACCCAACCCACGATTAGTTTCAGCAAGGGAAATATTAAGATATTGAACAAGAAAAGAGAAACAAGGAAGGGATGTGAGTGCTCACATTCTCACGCAACCCATTTATATAATGATCCTTCTACATATTTTACAAGAATCTAGAATGAAGCAACCACAATGATCTAGAGTGTAAAGTGAACTAAACACAATACTCTACAGTCTAGAATGAAACAATTACAAAATTTACAATCATGACCCTGCCTAGATAAATGTGATCAGACATAGTTAGACGTGGTGGATCTGAATCAAATTAGACCCAAAATCTTATCAACCTCCCTCAAGTTATATATGGTTTTGCACCATGTATGACTTGCCTTTTAGAGACTAGAATCATTGCTTCGTTAGTCCCTTGGTAAATAAGTTGGTGACTTGTTCATATGTACGAACATAAATAGGTTGAATCTCATTGTCTTCCACCTTTTGTCTAATAAAAGGTTCACACATTAACATTGATATTTTAATATTTTTCTCCAATGTCCTCTAACAAATGTCTAACTCGTGTAACTTCAGCAATACCTGCAACCATACATTTGTATTTAGCTTCAGTGCTGGATCTTGGCTCTGCTTTTTGCTTTCAACAGCTCCAAGACACAAGGTTACGTCAATGAAAATACAAAAAGCCAGAAAATAGACTTTCTTTGATCGAGATCTGTCACACCCCAACCTTTTTGACCCTCAAACACAAATTTTTTTTTCGAAACATAAAGTGTTGAAGTGTGACCACACAACAATTCAAAAAGAGGGAACTATGCCATTCAAAACAATTGGGTGAGGTGAACTTTCATTTATATAACAACTTTGATTCATACAAAATCACATCTATGTGTATGTCAAAAATGCCTCAAACCATATAATTGATGTCTAACAAAAACAAGACATCAATACAATCAAAATAAGACGCACCGACACAACAAAAGACCCAAAACCTGCCCAGTAGGACGTGAGTGAAGCCATTCGCCTCAACCTGCTGTTCCTGGTCCACCATAACCTGAAAAATGAAACAACAAAAGGCTTAGCCTTCACAGTATGGCAAGCCAGGAAAATTCCAAATCCTCTTAGGTAGGACTCAAAGATGAGAACAATCATAAAAACAATCTATCATCATGTCATGTCAGGGCATAGTCACATAATTTGCCAAGAAGGCCCCTAACAAATAGACCATGACATGTAAAGGCCACTCAATGACCACAATAACACAATGTCAAAATCACATGCAAGGCATGCTTAAACATTTCATTTGCATTCATTTCATTCACATGCACATGATTCACATACATTTCAATCATATACTTTCATTTTCATTAGCTTCAGTGAATTGACACTTCCTGTGGGTGCAAACACAGGCACGTGCACACCGTGGGCAGCCTACAGCCGAGAGACAACCCCCGTGGTGGCTCAAAACAGTACGGATCCATTCACCCGCTGCAGCGGTAGAGCACTTATCCATGGATGTGTGAATTCCAAGGAGGGATGTTCAGTCTTCCCTAGGACACCCAGGTTGGGAAGGCGGGAGCCCAATACTCCAAGCACATCACACAACAGTACCCTGGGGCCTTGCACCACCTGCGCTCCGAACATGCGAGACCAATGGCGAACGCAGGACAACTTCCAAACACATAGCCACAACCCACTGGTCTCTCATCTTTTATTTGTTCATTCTTATAATTATAATTGCACACTCACAAAATGACTGGCTAGCTCATGAGGTTGGTTCACTTCACGAGTGCACCTACACCTCCAATTGCCTCCACACGAGGGCTACACATAACAATAACAGTCTTAGCTAGCTGTCATAGCAATACAGGTATAACTACCCTCCAATTCATTCATTTGCATCATTGCCCGCGGCAATGTGTATGCAACAAAACATCACATTCGCATTAATTATCATATCAATCACATCTTTGAAAAACTTAGCTAAACCATAGAGAGTAGTCTCGATCTGTGATTGGCTCGTAGTTGTCCTATGCAGTCATCATTCTATGATGCTTTCTAATGCACAATTGGGGTTGATGAGACACTCGACTCGATATCCCGCCTCATCTGTTCTAAACAGTTATCAATTCTAGCATGCACACACAAATGTGTAACATTTTCAAAACAAGCTTCTAATAGCTATTCAAAACAAATCATATTATATATCAAATCATTTGCATGCATACATACATTCATTCACAAAGTAATCAATCAATCACATCACAATACGATCCTAGGAACACATATTTGCACATTTGCTCCAGGCAGGGATTTGCCTGGAATGTCGTCATACCTGGCACGCATCCACAAAACACCCAAAACGCCTCGAGCTTCTAATCTGGTCACTCAAGGTCTACGAGACATGCCTCGTGTACCTGCAAACATACACAAGTGGTAAATGACTAAATTCTCTACTGGTTTAGTTCCACAATAAAAAAAAATATAAAACAAAATCATTGAGGCATGCCATTGCCTCAAGAGGGTGTCGACGAGTAGTGTCGACCTACAAAGCCCTCAAAAGGGTCTCTTATCAACCCTAAAGGTTTCCACCAAATGGCTTAAGCTTTATGATTTCAATTTGAATCGATCACTAATCCATTTCTCCCTTGCTTCCTTAGTTAAGGTGTATTCCCAACATGCACACCTTCTTCCTACCAACACGTACTACCCACATCGACAAAGGCGTGCTCCACATGTTCACAAAGACGGTCCTACACTTCTCCACAACATCACAATCTCTACCATGTTTCCCTATTGCTTCGAAAATTAACTCATCATGCTTAAAAGTTCATTATAAACATGAATCATATTCTCCAACATAATCATACACTTTTCCCGAAAAGCAAAGTCACTAACATGCATCCCAAATCATCAATTCTACCTTCTAGCATGTTCAAACAATAATTATACGTGCTCCAACAGAAAATAAACAACACTATAGGCTCAATTACACCCTGCTCACCCCAATTCAAGAGTCTGAATTGCTGCAATCCTCCCGGCAGCCACCTCACGAGTTAGAGAGGTCCTCAAACGGCTAAAATCATGTAATGTCGCCACCACAATGCCTTCTATTCGTTGTTCTGAAGAGAAAGATGCACCCCTAAACTGCAATTCCAATCTAACAACCACAACTAGTGAGAAAAAGTAAAAAACTGCTCAAGAGGAGGAGTTCGGCTAAGGGATTGGTTTTGTTGGGGAAGGCTAGGAACTGAGAGAGAGCACAAGAGTGAGCATGGAGAAAGCGTCGACAGAGACGGGAGACAGACAAAGGGGGAGGGTTCGGACAAACGGGGAGAGACAGACAAAGGGAGTAAGAGAGACCGCAGAGAAAGGTGCGAGTAAGGAGCACGAGAGAAAAGAGGGAGACGGCCAGAGAGAGGGTGTTGACGGTGAGGGGAGAGTCTGCGTAGGAGGGAGGAGGAGAAGAAAGAAGAAAGGGAGACAAGCGGCTTACCCGCGCACCACACCACTGTCGCCCTCCACCTCTGTCGCTGCTGAAATCTTTTCCACCTCCTTCTTCTCTAAGTTGTGGTCATAGCAAAGGAAGAGTCGAAGAGGAAGAAGAGGGAAACAAAGAGGGGAAATGAGGGAAAAGAGGGAAAGGCGAGGGAGAAGAGTCCTCG
This sequence comes from Nymphaea thermarum, assembly GCA_011799765.1. Classification (NCBI taxonomy): domain Eukaryota; kingdom Viridiplantae; phylum Streptophyta; class Magnoliopsida; order Nymphaeales; family Nymphaeaceae; genus Nymphaea; species Nymphaea thermarum. Next base: position 47,438 of record JAANDH010000682.1, on the reverse strand, counting down.
CGTCGGGCTCCTTCATGCCAAAAGGTCTGGGTCTGGATCTTGATCTGACCCGACCTGTCCAGAAAAAAAAAACAAATAACGTTACAGGATCTCTAGTCCAATCTGCATCTATGAATGCATAAGTTGATGTCCAATAGTCATATTTCCACTCTTACTATAAACTAAGTCATCTCCTGGTGTCTTTTTTAGATATCTTAATATTCTTTTGACAACATCCATGTGAATGTCTGTAAGTGCATGTATAAATTGAGATACTTGATTCACAACATATAATAATATCTAGTTTGGTGAATGTAGGATATTGGAATGCCCCAACAATGCTTTCATATTGTGTAGGATCTTTATATAGCTCCTCGTCCTGAGCATTTAGTCATTGATTTAGAACACTAGGAGTTCCAACAAGCTTACAATTAGACATATCTGTTTTTTCAGTAGACCCAACGTGCATTTTTGTTGTGTCAATGCGAGGCGATCATTGTGCTTATCAATCTCTTTCATTTTGAAGTTTTGCATAATCAAAGCTTTAGTGTCTCCTATGTGTTTTTAGAATTTTCTATGATACCAATATCATCAACATATATAAGAGGTACAAAAAATATGTTTTCTTTTCGATAAATGAAAAGAAATGATATAGAGAACATCTCTAAAAATTGCATTCCTGAATCTTACATGAGAAACTGTCAAACCATTTGTGTGAAGCCTATTTGAGTCCATAAATATATTTGCTTAGTCTACAAACTCATGCATGAGAGTCTCCTTTCATATATCCTAGAGGTCATTCCATATATACTTCCTCCCTCTGTAAAGAAAAACATTCTTTTTGTCCATTTGATGTAGTATCCATTCATATTCAACTAGCAATGATATAATCATGCGGATCGTACCCATTTTTATCACAGGGCTGAATGTCTCATCATTATATTGTCCTTCAGCTATGCCATTTTGTCGTGGGGTGTATGGGCAAGAAATCTATCGAGTTAACTCATTTTCTTGTAAAAGGTTAATCAAGTCATGTGAAGAATATTCTCCCCCACCATTGCAGTAGAAATGCACAACCTTAGACGAAAATTGTGTTTGGACCATGGCATGAAATTCCCAAAAGACACTAAACACTTCTGATTTTTTGTTTCATGTAGTGAATCCAAGTATATCATGAATAAGAATCTATAAACAAAACATAATAGCAGGAGAATGACAAGGAATCAATGGGAGTTGGCCCCTATACATCAAAATAAACAATCTCAAAAGGTTCACAAGCTCTTTTATTTATGAAAAAGAAGTATATGGCACTTACATAGTTCACAACTAAAACATTTTTTGTCATAGGAATCAAAACATACACTGGATTTCGGAATGAGATTATCTGATGCAAGTTTTTCCAAAATCTCACGACTACAATGTCTCATACGACCATGTCATAAAATTTGGCTTACTAACATCAGATTGGGGACAGCCAGAACTTGGAATTTGTGAAGGTGCATTGGAAGGAAAGTATGTCAATTGAGTAGGACTTGGAGAGGATTGTAAGAAATAAGGACTTTCTTTGAAGACATGCATATTTCCTTGTTGTTCCCCTTTAGTGAATGTTTTCTTCGTTAGAAGATCCTTGACATACACAGAGGAAGAAGTAAATTCCACAGATGAGTTTGTATCATCTATAAGTTTAGAAATGGAAATAATACTTTTTTATATTTAGAGAAAAGGCAACATTTGACAAAGATAGTGGAAATGGTGATGTTGGAAGAGAAATTTGTACATTTCCAATATGTGTGATAGGATGACGACTTATGTCACTTGTAACTATATTACTTTGACCAAAATAAGGAGAAAGCATGTAACTTACCAACATTTTCAGTTACATGAGTAGCGGCACCTGAATCCAAATACCATTCACCTTGATCATTATGTTTCATCGTCATCATGGAGAGAGCAGTCATTAATATTCGTTGCACATCGGCTGGTTGGAGTTTGACATTCTGTTCAATTTCAGGTTTATTGTCTTTGTTTTGTGGGTTGAACCAGCAATTTGCTTTGATGTGACCCTTCATGTTACATTGGAAACATGTTGGCACTTCCTTTGTTGTATTGGTCTGAAATCTTTCTGTAACGCTTGGTGTTGGCATAATACCTCAACTATTTTGTCCAATGTGCCCACAATTCATGCTCCTTGATGAACCTCATTTCCTTTTCCATGACCTGCAGCACCTTTAATAACTAAAACATTGTGAGCATTACCTTGGTTTGTTCTTCCTATCAGTTGTTTCATATTCATTTCATGTTGAAGCAGCTTGCTCTGATTCATTAAAGGAGGCAAGATAGGCAAAACTTCAGAAGCAGTAGTGAAGGCAAAAAAAATCTGATCCAAGACCTCAAAGACTCTGTTGGACTTCTTTGTCAGAAACAAGATATCCAGCAGCTCCCAACTAATCAGCTATCCCTTTTACATGTCTCAAACATTCCATAATCAACATTGACCTTTTACTGAGATTCTGACCCTTTACTGAGATTTTGAGCCCCCTTCTTAAAATATAAAATACATGTCTATGAAATCTGAGAATAGGTTTCAGCAAGTTTGACCCATAACTATCATGCGGTACAGTCATCAGAAAGAGAAAACAACACTTCTTGAGAGTGCCTTGATGTGTTATATGCAACAAGACTTTGATCTCGTTTCATCCATGTTATAAATTCATGACTACGAATTTTCTGAGTTGAAATTGTCTCCCAACCCCCTCTTATTCTTAATGTCTTGTTGAATGAATTGTGATGTGATTGGAACCATAAAGATGCCCATAAAGATCTTAACTCCTTATGAAAGGAGTGATCTGTCTTTTCCGTGTAAGGTAGTTGGAGTGGTTCAGATTTTCAGAAATAAGGTATGGTAAGAAGTTGGATGAGATACTAGATTAAGAGAGAATATCCATGAGAAGTTATATATCTATTAACGTCGATATATGCTAGGTACTAACAGAAATATAAGCACGTTGTCAAGGTAGATGAAGAGTTATGAGCATAATGTTAGAATGGTATAAGAAAAAACCAACCAGGAAATTTCAAGTCTATTCATGCATTCTCTTTGGTAAAACCAGCCAAACCTAACTCTAAGACCATGATAGATTTTGGGTATTGAACTATAACATACAATCAGTTTTTGCAAAGGAAATGCTGAGAGAGGGAACAAGAATAGAGAAATGAGAAAGGGAGGTGAGTGTTCACATTCTCACGCAACCCATTTATATAATGATCCGTCTACACAATCTACAAGAATCTGGAAGCAATCACTTATAATCTAAAGTCTAGAATGAAGTAAACACAATAATCTAGAGTCTATAATGAAAACTTTTTTCTGTAATGATAAATGTTAGTAATCAGGGCAGAGTACTTTTTCAGTAGCTTCGGGAAGGAAAAACACTGGCACATTTTTCAGGATGCTGGTGGCACTCATGAATATGTATACAAAATATGAAAATATCTTTTCAGCTCCCAAGCAAAAAATAAAGATTTTGTGGTTTTAGCAAATTGAACTGAGGTGTCAAGGGCACTAGTGAAATCAAGAAAAAGTATATAATTTGAGCTTTTGCTGCACTTTGCTTTGCAATGGTATAAACCTTTCGAAGCGTTATTGAGCAATTGTGCTATATATTTTTTCACATTATTTCGTTCTTGTATTAATGTCTTGATTTGGAGCATAATTAATCGATTTGATCCACTACCATGCACCAACCATCTATGCTAACGCATAATTAAGTTGTTTATTTTGTAGGTCGTTATGCTCCTATCATGAGGCAGCTTATGGGTTTGTTGAGTTTGATTTTTTTTTTTTATTGATATACGTTGAAGTATCTTTAAGTTGTCTACTCTGTAGGTTGATAATACTATGAGGCAAATATGAGGGATATGGGTTTGTTGAGTTAGGTTGTCATTCTATAGCTTCATTCAATTGCAGATTTGGCAGTATCTGCAGTTGCACAAAGGTAATCATGTTTCTCAGTTACTGTTAGTGACTGGTGAAGTTTTTTTCGTCATATGTTTTACTCATGGTAATGGTGGTCTTAGAGGCAGACATTTTTCTATTCTCAGCAAGCCCTAAGACAAGTGGGGGCCGAAGGGGTATTGCTATGAGCATGTACCTATTAAAGGGCCATAGATGGCATTGATTTGACTCTGATGGAGGAGGAGAGAGCAAGATTATTAATGGCTTGTTTTTTATGAATTTATGTTACTGTAGTAATAAAATCATTTCTCTTCATTTGTTATGCTCCTTACCTTTTGTTGATGGCACTTCAGGTAAAGAGTTTGATGTGTATGCTAAAGTCATTGTAAATGCTGCGGGTCCATTTTGTGATTTTGTTAGGAAAATAGCTGATAAAGATGCAGAACCAATTATATGCCCTAGTAGTGGAGTGCACATAATACTCCCAGATTATTATTCTCCCGAAGGAATGGGCCTAATTGTTCCAAAAACTAAAGACGGTCGTGTGGTTTTTATGCTTCCCTGATTGGGAAGGACACTTGCAGGAACAACTAACTCCAATACTACAATAACTATGCTTCCAGAACCACATGAAGATGAAATACAATTTATTCTGGATGCGATCAGCGATTACCTTAATGTGAAGGTACATATAAATACTCCAAACCCCGAGCTTTGTTCATCTTATTTTATTTTACTATTTCATAACATAATCAAACTTGAAATTTCTTCAGCTTAAGGTTTCAATTGCATATCCTTTACTTGTATTTTCTTTTTTGTTTTAATTTGTTATCAATTGCACTAAATTTCAATTTCAGCTTATCCTTATTTGTACTTTTAGTTATGATTCTTTGGCATTGTTGTTCAGAAGTTTGTACCTAAGGTTGTTTCTTTTATGCCAAGAATTATATGTACATGCATGTTTGATGCATCCATTTGTCCCAGTTTTGAGAACTACCTCGTTGTGTCATGTATGACTGCTTCATATGTTGTTAATGTGTTCATATCTATGTAGGGCTAGATTATTGAATTTATAATTTTTTTAGCAAGTTTGGTTCTTGCTATGCATATTGTTGTGTAATTACATCCCGCAGGCAATCTATTACCTATATCTGTTTTTTTTTTTAATTTAGATGAGAAACTTATCGTCCTAATCAGTAATCAGTCAGTATTATACTGCTAGTTTATAATCTTGTCTGCTTGAGAATTTTGGTTCACAATTCAAAAGATACTCCAACACCAGCTCTGCAGCAGATTAAATCATAATTGCAGTATTGCCAACATGAGAACTGTACTTGTTCTTATGATGATGTGGGGTTCCATGATATCTTGCATGAAGTGATCTTTTAGCTCTTGCATTTGTATCAAGTTGGTGGGGCCCATGGAAAGTGTCATACTGTCATTGTGGAAGGAGTTGTTTTTGTGAGATTTAATGAACCAAGGTTCTTGTTTATTTTCCATCTCCTTTTGGTATATGGTTCAAATGTGTTCTGCTATTGTATCTTCGTGATAGGTTATGATTCACAAAACTTATTTACAATTTGTTGGCTTTTCATTTTCAAGGATAGATCACACAGTTCACTTGATTGATGTCTTCTACTCTCAAAACTCCAGCTTTCATGATAGTCATCAAGCAGCAGGATCATATTGAAAACTTCATAGTTTTCAGCATTCGACTTTGCTTGATTTCATGGGCTCACATATCTTACTATCTTTCTTGTTTGCGAATTGCTAATGGCTCCCAACAATTATTATCAAGGATCATTTTTTGTGCTCTAGGGCAAGTACAATAAGTGAAACTCACCATAGATTAGGGGATTATGAATTTATGATAATTCCATTAGAAATTATGTCACAAGAACAACATAACTTTAGGCTGGTCCCAAAGAGGGTCTCAATATTTTGTGCGAAAGACAAGCTTGGAACCTAAGTGCCGTATTGACTGGGTTGACCTAAAAGCCCTTCAACTTCAAGAAGGTTAAGCTTTGCTGTACCCTGGTATTGGCTTTGGGCCGTTCTATGTAGCTTAGGTGGAAAGGAGAAAGGCCTCCTTCTGGAGGGGACCTGAGCCATCAGTGAGATACCACTCTGGAAGTGCTAGACATGACCCCATTGTTAAAAACTTGAGATAGTAGTCGGTATTGTACATACCAAGCATATTTTGTATGTACATACATAAATACATTATCGTTATGTGGAACATATATATACATATATATGTATATCTTAAGTATATTATCTACATAGGATAAAGGGATCAATAGATGTATTTTATTTTTCTTTTTCTGTGTTTTTCTTCTAATTTTTCTATTTTTCTGTTTGTGGCCAACTTTGGTCTTTTAATAAACTTAACGAGCCGTTTGAAATCATCGAACAGCTAGAGCCATTGGAAGAGTCTCCAATGGCTCTCCTCATTGTGTGTAATTCTTTATCTTATATTCTAAGAGAGAAAATCAGTATTTTTTTTTCATTCTTGAGTGCTCATTTGACCTTGCTGTCATTTTGCTGCATTTCTTTTCTGTAATGCTATCTAGTCTTGTGCCGACTTGGTGAATCTACTCAACTTTGACATCCATCTGCTAGCTTCAGCCGCCAATGAGCAAGGAGTTACGGCTCGCTCATTTGGTATTTGCGTGCTAATCATATCTTCTGATAAACAGAAAACGCAGATGCCAACCTTGATTATATTTGAGAAACCTGTGCTGTTTGCTTTGGAAAAAAGAAAAATCATTTCTGCCAGTTGTGGACGGGCTTATATAGATTAAACACTGAGTAATTTCATACAGATGACAACATTAATTTTATCTCCATCAGCTAATGTATGATTAAACTGTAATTTCAATTTTTTGAAGCTTGGCATCCTAGATCTCAAATGGTAGTAATCACTATTTTCATTGTTGACAGTAACCATTAGAGGGTTGACTAAAGGAGATAAATGATGAAGGCCGAAATTCTGAAAGATGTGGCAAAGTCAAAAAGACTGTCTAAATGCCACTATTGATGCATACAATGTTGTGATAGTTTCCATCCATGAATTCCAGCAAGATGTCATTTTCAGGTTCACATACAACGAGTATGAAATCATAAAAGTATAGCTCAAGTGTCATTTCACCATTTTAATAAAAACGGTAGTTTTCTACTTACATCATGAGTGGTTTTTGACATTGTCTTTTTTGCTACTTCTCTTTAACAATTATTTTGTTTTTTGGATTATCAATGTGGGTTCTTCTCTACTTCTGTTCATGTTATCAACAATTCATAGCATTAACATTATTATAAATACACGTCACCCCAAGGCGAATCCAATCCAAATAATTAGAGGCTTGTGCGTTGCTTTTCGAAGTGGGTCCTTACAAGGATAGGCCCTAGTAGGCTGACGGCCAGGATTTTAATGGACTAAAGATAGCTGGATATATTATTTATTAATGAAGGGGGAGGAAAAAATTGTGACTCCGGAAGTTTTAATCAACCTCTAGAAAAGTGAACAGATATAATGAACTCACCAACTTCGTCATGAGAGATGAGAACCGAGTCATTTCTTAAGCTTGATCTTTAATTCAGGCTATCAACAGGTCCAAATTCATTTGGGGAGCTTGACATTAGTAACAAAGTGCGAGTGGTTCATGAATCGGATCCAAAATTAGGGTAAATTCATGGAACACTTAAACAGCCGAAAATTTAAAGTGGATTCATAGAACACTCACATTCAGTTCCTAATATCAAACCTCTTCTTAGTGAACGTATTCCTTTAAGAAGAAAACCTTAGCTGAGCTTCAATAGCTATGATTTATAATGGAAGTAAAAGGAGAGCTTTGGATACAATTTAGGAATGTTGTACTTTGCTTCCATTTCACAACCTCTCTCTAATGATGACTTCAACACAAATATGACAAATCCGCCGCGACATCCATCTGACTATTATATTCATGGCCCCAAACTGGTGCGATGGTTGTTGAAGCTTTTAAAAGTGTGGGAAGTCATTTTTAACACTGCGTAGACACACATAAATGCCGAAAGATTGAATTAAAGATGACAAAAAACTCACGAGAGGAAATTGCTTTCAAGGAAAGCTTCATCATTCAATGGCCACAAAGGGTCAGCGCAATTACGGAGGGCCCTAGCCAATAGCCCCCCGTCCATCCAACTTTGTCATAGCCTTTTTGGAGTAGGGCCATGCCCTGGGGATCGAAGGAGTCTTTTCTCTTGCAGCAGAAAAGTCCATATGAAGGCCAAGAGATGACTCTACATTGGGGAGCTGAAAAGATGAAGTCTCGTTGTTATTGAGTGATGTCGATAATGCATACAAAAGATTGTGGGAATGTTTTGATAACACCCAAAAACCCGGTTTTGATGCCAACCTTGGTTTTGCTTTTAAAACCAAGATTTTAGAGTATTTCGGGTCCATCAAAGCTGGGTTAAAGGAATGTTATGTTCTAACAAAACCTGGTTTTGTAAAGGAAAGCAAAGCCACGCGCTAACGCATTACCACCTTTGCTTTCTTGCCTTCGTGCGGAAGAAACACATTTTTTCGTACCAAAATATAACCAAATCATTGGATGTGAAAGCATCCAAAATAGGATCAGATTTAAATAAAATTCCGTTTTAATTACACTAAGGGCTTAAAAAAATATATGTTAAATAATAAAAAGTCCATTTATTTTGTTTTATTTTATTAAAATTATCTGTAAACATTTGACAGGTGCTGAATTGGGAGCAACTTGGCCCAAGTTTTCTTAAGCCGACTTGAGCTCGGCTCATCTTTGCAGGTTTGGGTCCAGATGGGCTGGGTTCCGTCCTCTTGCTTCTGGATAGGTTTCCTCCCACAGTACCCAATCCATTTGACGAGATTTCCCGCTATTGGGCGAAATAAATTTCCCGGTTCTGCCCCCAGCCGTTCCTGCCCGTCCCTGCTTCCCAAGATCGTGTCTCCTTCAACGCGTTCCCTCCCTCCTTCCCTCACTCATGGCGGACTCTGATGACTGCGGTTCCCCGTGTTCTTCAAACGGCCCGAAAAATGCAGAAAACGACATGCGGGTGTGACTGTAATTCTTTTTGTTTTGTCTTTTGTCTTTCTTTCCAAATACTTTTGAGCGGAAGTCTAGAATCCTGACAATGCAATTCCCTTGTGTCAATTCTCAGAACCATCTGTTTGCTATCCATCAAATCCTTTTGGTGGTGTGTTATCCTCTATTTATGCATTTGAGTTCCCGTTTTTTTTTTTTTTTTTTTTTTTTTTTTTTTNGGGGGGGTGGGGGTGGGGGTGGTGGTTTAAACTGTCGGTGATTCTTGCTGTTGCAGCCATTCTTCGTTCTCCATAAGGGCCGAATGTTGGGAACGAGTTCTTCGAAGTCGAAGAAAACCAGACGGAAGATAGCGTGGTCACCGATATGTAACAGGCGAGAGGCTTCGGAGGACGATGACAATGTGTCATTCTACCAGGAACTAAGGCTCGAAGCATTTGAATCTGTTTGGGGGAAAATTGAGGCGGGCATTAGGGTATGGCCGACACGCATTTCCAGTTTCAGCCATTAATGTCTCCACTTTTTTTTTCCTTTAATCACTTCTTATCCGGATTGCCTGCACCCTAAGATTGTGCAGTCCTTTATGAAAGTTGAATTGTTGGCCGCGGTAATGAGATGAAATGTGAAATCTGCATCGTATTCTGAAAAGGTTCCTGAATTAGTGTTTTTAACATTTTAAGAAGAATCTGTTGAAAATGATTGCTGGTACTAAAGGTAATGATTTTGATCATGGTTGGAATGGTTGCTGGACGTGGATATCTACTTCTAAATATTTCTTAATTGCAGGATGTGTAGACGCGCATTAACGCCAACCTTTTTGAGGAGATACACGATTGGGTGAATAAATCATTCGCTGCTATCAAAGCATCCTTTAGCTGCAGTCTATCTCAAGTGATAAGCCCGTTTCCAGTTTTGACCAATAACATCTGTAGGCAAGTATTCAC
>JAANDH010000682.1:0-32500 GCA_011799765.1 Nymphaea thermarum | reverse complement strand
TTTTGCCAATATTTTTCTAAAATAATTAGTAAACAGTTACAATTTCATAATTTTTTATGGCTCAATATTTTTTGTATTTTTTTGAAATTTATGAGATTTCCCTGAAAAAAAAACAAGACTTTCGAGTGAACCCTTACTGAGAAATTTCTGGGAATGATATTTATTACTATATGTTATATGAATATAATATTTAAAGTCCGTACATGTTCGCTATTATTCTAGCATATGTGATGACCAGAAACATATGTAAGGTATATGCAACAGCCAGAAGTTGCATAGATTGCATCATGAGCCAAAAAAGAAAAAGAAAAAAAAAAGAACAAAAATGATGTGTGAGACAGATTTTGGATTATTGCTTTACCTGAAACCGGTAGACAACAGGAATTGAGTAAAATAGGTGGTGACTAGTTAGGAATGGTTGCTCCAGTTAGTTGATTAGTCAGCGAATGCAGTCAGGACTTGTGGAGGTGAGTCATAGAGTGGGGGTAGACTAGTAGGCCTAATTTTCCTCATTCTGACTATATAGGGAGATGCACACTTTCTTTCATAAGGTTTATTTGTTTTCTCTTTAAAAAATTTACCATATCATCAAAGGATGATGCCATCTTCACATTTTGGTGGTTCCTTTTGGATAACTTCTCAAGTTTTAAAGTCTTCTTATGGTGAAGATAGCACATTGATTTGAACTCCAAATTTAAAATATTTGTGATATCTTCCTCATAGGCACATAGCATTGTATTGGTTTTACTGTTTGGCTTTCGACCTAGAATGAAAGACTCAAATACATGGTTTTGCCTGGTATGTCTTTTATTGTGAATCTCTTTTGCAGAGCGTTTTAAATGGGTATAATGGAACAGTGATGGCTTATGGTCAGACAGGCAGTGGAATAACATGCTCACTTGGACGACTTGGTAAGCATGACCCTTCTGAACGAGGAATCATGGTTAGAGCTTTAGAGGAAAGCTCTAATTAGATTTTTTCTTGCAATCTAGAATTGCCCCACAAACAAACCTTACAAGTATTAGCCATTGGAAAGGTCGTACTTTAGTGTTCATGAAAATGTGAAGTGGACATCATTATTCCAAATTCGAAGAAAACTTAATATCATCTAGTTTGAACTCGTTGGTACCACATGGCAAAATCTTTTCATCTGCAAATTAACCATTTTTCTTCTCAAATAATGCTAGTAATTTATGCATTTTGAAATAGTGCGTTATTCAGTAACAAGGTCACCTTTCTTATGAGTGGATGTTATCGGAAGCACATTTTTAATAAACATTGCTGCTTATTTTAACAAATAGTGTCATAAAAATAGCTCGAAGGGTTTGTAGGTACATATCAATATCACACAGATGTATACATGCTAATACTTGAAGAGAAATCTGCTCTAGATGTCCAAAACAGAATTTGCTTAATAGCAACACACACTGCAATAAAACCAATCACTCGAAAGCTNAGCTTTCGAGTGATTGGTTTTATTGCAGTGTGTGTTGCTATTAAGCAAATTCTGTTTTGGACATCTAGAGCAGATTTCTCTTCAAGTATTAGCATGTATACATCTGTGTGATATTGATATGTACCTACAAACCCTTCGAGCTATTTTTATGACACTATTTGTTAAAATAAGCAGCAATGTTTATTAAAAATGTGCTTCCCCCCCCCCCCCCCCCCCCACTGACAACGTGGACTATGAACAGACAAGTTGCTTTCTTTATTGTTGAATCTTGGGAGACCACAGCTGATTCAATTCTTTCTTTTGTTGTTTGTAGACAATTTTTTCTCCCTATATATATATATATATATATATATATATATATATATATATATATATATATATATATATATACCTGCATCCATGCACATGTGCACCTGCATCCTGTACTTGTGTGAAATAGCTTAAAAGAATCTAAGTACCATGGACCTAGCTTTAAAAAGCAAAAAGCCAATATCAACAATATTAGTGTAAAACTTCAAGAAAATTCTAGCTCCAATTGCAAATAAAATCTCTAATCACAAGTGTTAAATCAGTTGGTTCCTTGATGATCTAATCTCATAAACTGCTGTGCCTTGACAATCTATCCCATCATTCTCCCTCTCTTCCTTTCCATTTACCTCCTAGGTATAATTTATAGAGGAGTCATGCAACTACCAGCTTAAATGGATGTTAAGGAGGAATGGTTTGACCAAGTTTACCTTAGTCAATGCAAGTATTATCAGGTTTGTTCCTTGACTAGTTAGGTCATATATATAATAATATATGTGTTATATATATATATATAATATTATATATATGGTATTGCATGTGAATAAGGAAATATAGGAGTCAAATCTTTTTTAAAATATGCAAATTTTTTTTAGGAGAGTAGAATGTCAACTCTTAGTGTGCAAAGTAGTAAATCTCAAAACCTCAGGCCCAAGTATCTTCATTGTTATTTTTTCTGTCTTAATGGTCTTACTAAGAAGTTCTTCATGAATTTATTAAATGAGTTTCTTATTCAAAACATTTAGATGATTGAGAATGTTGATTTGACTTTCATGACAACTATGCAAAATTTTTCACAAATCAGGAAGGTAGTTTACATGAAGGCCACAAATTTAATATGAGGAAAATGGAAAAATTTTTTATCTTAGTAGTAGGTTAAGCATTTGAAATATGATTTTGTTGTTAATTTTGTTTTCTCATGAATATAGCTGTATATGGAATCAATACAAGATCTTTTGGCTCCTGAAAAGTCCAATATTCAAATTGTGGAGGATTCCAAGACCGCTGAAGTTTCCTTGCCTGGTTCTACCGTAATTAAGGTCAGAGACATGTCCTTGCCTGGTTCAACCGTAATTAAGGTCAAGACATTGATCATGCCCTGCAGCTCCTGGAAATTGGTGAAAGCAATCGCCATACTGCAAATACTAAGTACAACACTGAGTCCTTATTCTCACTGGTAGTTTTGCATAATTGTTATGGACTGCAGATAATTTAAACATCCAGACAGTTTTCTTTAGGAAGTTCATTGGGGATGAATTGCATACTTGCAATCTGTTTAACTCAAATTTTCTTGCATAGGTTTATGTTCAAAAATCAGTCAAAGGGAAAGGGGAAACTGAATCTTCTACTAACATAAAAAAAAGTGGATGATGGTGATGTGCTTACTGTAGTGAGAAGCAAAATGTTGATGGTTGACCTTGCAGGGTCGGAAAGAATAGACAAATCAGGTGCCTATGGATCTTCTCGGTGTATGCCTTTGGTTGCTAACCATGCTCTTAAAGTCTTTCAATTATTTTAGATGGTTTATAAAATATTTTATTTAATTTTTTAACACTGACATCTGAAAGTATAAACAGATTATGGAATTGTATTTGTTTAGAAAACTAGAATAAAGGATAGATAACTTTGAACTTTGAGCACCCTTTGCTTTGCTTTGACATCATGCTTTTAGCTTTGTGCTGCCACATGGATACATGAATAGTCACAAATAACTTCTCGGAGTTTTAAATAGCGAGGTTTTTCTTGGGTATAATACGGTGACCTTGAAAAAAAGGGAAAAATACGGTAAATTTTAAAAAATTTAAAAAAACTAAAAATGAGAAAAAAATAAAATAAGTGAGAATGTAATAACACAAACATCACAAGATAAGTAGATTTGCAACAAATAAAAAATAAAAAATGAAAAAAAATAGTTTGGCACTACAAAAACTGAAAAAACAAAAAAGAGAAAAAACATGTTAAAAAATGCGGTTTTTTCATTTTTAACATTTAAAAAAAACATGATTTTTTTAAAGTTTTAAACGGCCATTTAGTTTTTCACATTTTTTTGCGTTTTTGTTTGAAAAAAATGCCTGTTTAAAGGTCATACCTAAAGGTGTGGGCTAAATAATAATACACAAAATAAAGAGCATAACTATTTAAGTGTGTAAAACTACTAATGAGCTTCTTTGCAGTTAAGCAAACTTGGTTTCCTTTCCATCCTTCTCCAAGCATATTGTAAACATCTTTCAAATTTGTTATTCTCTATCAATGCTTACATCGGGAAAAATTAATTTTTTCATGAGCTACAGTGCTCAACGAGCAACTAATTAAAAAATTAGCAACTGGATTTTAGATAAGTCATTAAGAAAATATGTGTAATATAACTACAAAATCTTGTCATAATCTCTTAAATCAATCATTTACACAAGAACTTGTCATAAATTTGATAAAGAATTTCACGTTCTTTTAGATGCTTGTGAAACTATTTTGGGAAGCATTCCTCCTTGTCGGTTACTTCAAAAAATACTTATTGAACTAAACATTAAAGAATATTTGAAACTCATTTAGAAGTGTCTTCGAAGGATTTATTCTGTAAAATATTTAAGCTTCACAACTGTGGTTGAGATGCATCAAAGGTGCTTAAAAAGCTTAGTAAACTTATTTACTTTAGAATATAATTCATTCACAAATCTCTCAAAATGTATTTATGTACAGTACCATTTAATTCACTTTACGTGGTCCTTCATTTTAACTTTATTTTTTTGTCAAGACCTCACTTTGAAATTTGGTTTGCTGTGCTCTGACTGAATATTAGATGACCTATAAGGAACTTTTAAAGTGTCTTGCACCGGGGGTTGTCATGAACAGTTAACATTGATTCCTGAAAGAGACACCAACCAATAAACATATGCAAAAGAGTCGACTGTCTCATTTTTCTTTCAGAAACTGGTCGAGGCCAAAGAACCGTGGGAGATATTCATCTTTTTAATTGGCTATATTGAAATGCCTCTTGGTTTCTATAAACAAATCAACTGGGTCAATAAAAATCCTACAACAAGTTGGATGTGGTCATTACTTTTTCCAGAAGGGCCCAAACCCCATGCACCTTAGTTCAATATATAATGAGCGCTTCTGTCATTACCCAAGTTTTTGACACCGTTTTTTTTTTTAATAATAACAGATGCAAACATTGAGTCTTATCCTACCAAAGCAAACTTGAATATTGACCAAAATGTAACCAAATCAAACACCAATAAAACATCAAACATTGTTTTAACTTTTAAGTGACACCCTTTTTTATTCCACACAAAGACGCTTAGACTTAAACAACAAAATATCTACAAAGCCCAGACTCGACGAAATGTCTAGATCGCCAATGCCATCCATCACAAAGACTAAGAATGTCAATCCTGTAGCCCACGATCTCTCAAGAACTACTTGTAGAGATAAAAAGAATGGTCAGATTCCTCTGAGTATGGTAATGTCCAGCCATGAATAGAAACATAGTCCCGACAAAAGTAGGTATATAATTATGTCAAACTAATCTATAAGAGGACTTATGGTTGGCATCCATAAGTCATCAAAATTCATTATGCACCTTGGAGTTATATTTTATTATCATGAATGAGGTATACATGGCCTCCATATGTTGCAAAGTTATAACAATGGTCCATTAACAATGAACATGGTCATTGTGACGAGCCCTCAACTGAAACCTTGTGGGCATAATACACAGGATGAACAAAACATGTCTTCACCAAGCGATCCATATTGATCGAGGGTAACCTATAGTGAAGTCTCCTAAGATATCTCAGATTGCTACTGCAGCAACAGGATCACACCATCAGCATCACCAGGTTGGTAGACCAGCCCCTCTAGGCACCTGAGTTGAGGGACCAAGAGACCCCTTGCTCTCCCCCCCACACCCCCAAAAAGAAAAAGAACCCTGAACCGTTGTGCCACCCAATACCTTGTGGGCAGTCCAATGCGGACATAGGATGTACGACCATAGTAATCACGGACATACCACTACCTCTCAGGACAAGACCAACCACTGGACCCAACTCACACTCTCATATGTCATTGTTGAGACATGGTTGGTATTTTCTTATTATACATCAACTTTTAGGATCTTTCATTATTTCTTAAGCTTTGATAACCATCATAGGCAAATATCTGGGCGCTCGGCCTAAGACTATTCTCATTTGCCTACCCTTACGCCTACAAGGACACTAGGGTCAAACTTTATAGAAGTCATCTATTAAATAAGAGCTTTAAGAATGTAATTATGCAATATTCTTTATCGGTATATTGATGTGCAAGTACTTGTAGTGAGCATACTTGCACCCTCGTAGTTAGGTGTTTAACACTTACCTACAACTCTATACATAATACATACATATATATCTAAGTCACATAGGTACGGGTACGGGTACGGGTATGGGTGTCGGTGCTGGTACGGTCCATTTTCAAAAAACATGGGTACGAGGGTACGGCCGTACACATACATGTATATATGTCAAAAAATTTCAAACAGAATAACATATTCATAAATCATAATCCAAAATTTATCAGTCTTCATTTTCATGCTCCTCAGTCGCATAATTAACATTCAAAATACATCAGTCTTCATTTTTACAGAATCACTGAATCAGTCACTAAACTTCCCAAAAAGTCCCAAATAGTGATGATTTTTACATAATAACTTTGGCAAAATTTCTCCAAAATTGAACACGCTGTAAATAACGCACAAAAAGAAACAAAATTTCTATTGAGCATGCTGTAAATAACACGCATAAAAGAACTGCCTCAACCGATGAGAAAACAAGCAATAATAGAATGTAAGATGCATATGAGAACAAATCTGATGAGGAAATGCCGAAAAACAGATTTACGTGCTTTAAGAAATGAAGATCTCATTGGTGGAAACGACGTCTGCCGGCACTAGACAAATGGAAAGAAGAGCGCATTGACATAAAATAGAAGAAGTCGGCAAAACAGAAGCAAATACCATCCACAGTCGCCACCGTTCGTTCACCCAACTCTCTGGTCGCTGCCGTTCGTCTACCCAAGTCGTCGGTCACCGTATGCCGTCGCCGCTGTTCGTCCACCCAAGTCACCGGAGATGCTTCCTCTCGCTCGTGAAATGGGTAGAAGGAAGAGGATGTCAAGGGGTTTAGGGTTTTCTTCGACCAATTTAACATTGGGTAGTTTTTAAAAGTTAAAAACATAAAATCGTTAAAATAAAAAATGGACATCTTTGGACTCGGTCAAAGTTGACCGAGTCCGGAAGTGGACAGATTTGAACCCGGGTACGTACCCGGTACACGTTGACTGAATTATTGACGTACCCACGGGCGTACCCGTACCATACGGGTACTCCTCCTTAGGAGGAGTACCCGTGTGACTTAGATATATATACATATACATGTGTATTTATATATATTCATACCCTCAATATGCTATTTTCAACTTTTTATTGTTAGCAATGTCATCACAGCCACACTCGGGCTGATTCCATCTCCAATGTCACAAGTTCATTAATCTAGATGTTCTGATTTCAGATGAAGAATGAGATCCATAAAGACGGTCTTCTATTGCAGCAACTCCAAGAACCTCAAGACTGTTCCAAAGGTTGACAAACTTCAGCACTTCTCCACTAAAGGGAATGATTTGCATGCATTGACAAACTTTACATCTTCATTATACGACTCAAACATTTCACCAAAGCCAGAGTCCAGTCAGAAAGAATCACTTGAACAGAAACCAGAAAGTAGAGAAAAATCAAGATCTCAAAACTAAACAGCTCACCTCCCTGTCAACTAAAGAAGCATTAGCCTCTTTAAACAACATAGACCATTCTCTATATTCATCTTCTGATAATTCTCGCCATGTCAAGAAAAGGGTTCGCAACACCAAAAGCCAACCACCGAATCCAGAAAAACAATAAAACCCTAAATCTTCACCATTCATGCTCAAACACTAACCTTTCGACAAAAACATTGCAGATCTGCTCACAGAGGAACAATCGAGAGAGGAAGAGACGAACGATTTCTTCTTCAGCAGCAAGGGCGAGAGAAACGATGAGGGGAGCAAGAGAGTGAGAGGGCGAGTGGACAACGAGGGGAGAAGGAGACTCAAAGGGAGAGAGAGACAACGAGGGGAGATGGAGACTCTGAGGGCGAGAGAGACGGCGAGGGGAGAAGGAGTCTCAGAGAGTGAGAAAGACAACGAGCAGTAGGCAGGAGGAGGCAACCAAGGGAGGCAGTTGCGGGCCTGCGGCAGGAGGGAGAGGGAGGCGATGCGTGGGTGCCTTAACGGGCAGGAAAAAAAATAACCTGAAAATATGTTTCCACCCCTGGCGGCAGAAAAATTTTTCCTGAAACGTGTTTAACGGTCAAAAATATAATTCCATGTTTGATGGAATGAGAAAAATTTTAGAAGTTTGAATTTTATCTCCTTTGCTACAGGATATTTCCATGCCATCAAACGGCCCTTTAGGAAAATTGAAATCCATGTGGGAAAAAGAGATTAATTGACCAACAAAATTTAGCTCCAGCAATTAGATGTAATGGCACAAACAACATATAAAAGACCACTTCACTGTTTTTGTCAACTAAAAAAGATCTTTATATATAAAAAGGCAAACTCTTCATCCACTTGAACAATTTTATTCAAACGAGTTTGTCAAGCCTTAATCTAGTCGAGCTCAATCTCAACACATAACTGTCTAGTCGAGCTCGAGGTTTTATTAGTCGAGCCGAGCTCGAGCTAACTGAACTCGGGCTCGACTCGGCTCGTGTTCACCCTTAGGCTTAGCGACTCAACTCGTCAACTGATTTGAGTTTAAAATGACCTGGCGAGTCTAGGGCAAGCCGGGCCAAATCAGGGGCAAACCATGGCAATCTTGACTTGTGGTCAGGTTTCTAACCATTCAAGCTGACTTTGGTGATTTTTGAGCCAAGTGAACGAGTCAGTTTACTATGATTTTTTTTCCGTATCAAATGCAAATGGTTGATGTACAACACTCCAGTTCGTGAATTTGAAATTCAACCAAAACACAGACTTATGGATTGAGAATGATGGATTTACCACACCCTAGTTAATTCATGAATTTGAAGTCCAATCATAAATCAAGTGAAGCGCGAAGTTGAGATTACCGTGGATCACAAATCTGTGGTAAACAAACGTGGCCTACTTATATTGATAAACTTGTTGGGCCCAGCTTGACTAGGGGATCTGATATAAGTCAGAAACACACTTTACCATATCTACATTCATATTTGAATTTCATTGAAGAAAAATCTAACATCATATGTAAATCTAAATGCATAATCATAAACCGATTTAAATCAGATTTTAGATTAACCTCTGAATCTGAATTGAATGTTTAGCCTGAAACCAAACCGTTTTATAGAATAATATAGATTATTTATTTAAAACTATAGTTTGTCTGAACCCAAATCCAAATATGAATCTGATCAACATTTACTTAGATGGGTATGTGAATATGATCGGATGTCGTTTTAAATATCTGAATCTGATCCAAATTCTTAATTTGATATCCAACCTTTTTATACCAAACCACTTAGTTAAGAGACAAGAACAAGTCCTCCTAATTTTATGTTTAAAAATGTTGTAAACAAAACGTGAACATCCAAATGTGTTCATAAACTTTAGTTTAATATAAATAATGTTTTATTTAAAGTTATTGTGTTGTAATTTTTTTTTCTCTTATTGAACCATTGATGTTATAATAGATGTTTATTGTTTGATTATTAAAAAAATATTATTTACTAACTAAATATATGTTCCTCATCAAATCACTGGCAAGAACATATCCATAAGATTAGATTGCCAAAAACATTTTAATAATTATCTTTGTAGGTCTGGTTGTTACGTGTCCCCTCCTAAAAAAAATTTGCATGTAGATCTTTTAAAAATTTACTTGTTATATATAAAAAAATTTGAAAAATGATATTTTGGCCGTTATCAAAATTTTAAAACCTTGACCATGCTTGATTTGAACACTCGAGACAACTTCATTAAATATTAGCAATTTTTCAACAACTATTTAAGTTTATAAATTTAGGGGTGTTTGATAGCATCAAACTTGAGATCCAAACCTTGAATTTGAGATCACACCATTCCCCCTCTAATCTTAAATCTAAATTTTCAAATAAATAAAATAAATATCTCGTGGATTTTAGGTACGACATAAGATCCTTTTGATGAACCATGGATCTTTTGTCATATCATCAACAAAATTCAGATCTACGTCAGATTAATTGATTTAAAATCCGAAGTAATCAAACGGCCCCTTAAAGGTCTTTAATCATGATTTTCGAAACTAAACTAACGTGACGACGCGGGCCTTGTTGACGATCAGTTCCACCAGCTGTTCACACCTTGATCCGAGAGGCCTTTCAGTAGGGGCGAGAGCGAGATGTTCAGGATTGATTCCCACCAGACAATATTTAAATTTTAAACCATCCGTCACCAAATATTTTAAAGCCGTTGAACTATTAAAACTCCATATTTCTCTTATTTATATTTATTTTTATAAAGCTATTTAATAATCAACGCTTTAAAAGCCAGCTCCTAAAATTTCACATTTACATTTAAGAAATATAAATATTTCTGCCATGATTGGAACCAAATCTGGGTTATATCTGCCCCAATTTCCCTGTTTTAATCATTTCAATAAATGAGCTGATTATCAAATTGATAATTTCTTTAAACCTAAAGATTGATTAATTACCCATTCATGAAACTTATAAAAGTTATTTTTAAAGCTTTAACGAACAAAAGAACCAGTCTAATTAGTTATATTCCTCATTCAATACAGATCCAGATTCGTTTCTCAAAATTGTTCAAAAATCAGACTATATAAAATTCAGCTTCCATCATTTGAAATCAATTCAATCATATAAATTATTACCAGGCCATTAAATCATCCAGGGATATGGATTTGATCGGTTCTGGTTTTAGTCGAACATAGTACTGATCCATACATCTGGTTTAAAAAAAAAAAAATCCAAAAGGAAAAAATGTTAAATTAGTATAAAAATTAAGCATCTAAGGCTTTTGCAAGCATCCGGTGGCAGAGCCGAAAATTCTGAACTAAGGGACATTAATTAAAATAATTTTAGATTCTTAAGATCACTCATACATTAAAAAAAAGGTGTGAATTCTAAAGGAATGTATATGTAAAAACATGAAATCAGGTGCATCCGGCTCGGGTACGGGTACTCGGTACTTGGCCCGATCGTGCCCGAGCTTGAGCTCGAAAAAAATCAGTTTGGGCCAGCTTGATTACGTATTTAGCGAGCTGGGGTAGGCCAAACGGGCCCGATTCGGCTCGATTTATTTTTTATTTAATATATATATATATATATATATATTAAAAATATATTTTATATTTAAACAAATTAGTTTACATTTAAACAAATATATATATTTTTTATTTTAATTGGGTTGGACCAGGCCGGGCCCAAGCTCGGAAGTCGGGTATCGGGCTGGGCTGGGACTCGATTTTCCGTTATTAGGCCAGGTCAGGACTCAATTTTCAGGTATCTAAATAGGCCGGCCTGATGCCCAGGCCTAATCCTAGCAGCATGGTCATTCTAGAGTTGTGATGTCAATAAGTTCGATTTAAAAGCAATATCCGGTGAAATACATAAAAGAAAGTATATAGGAAAACATTGGTACTTGATTAAGAATTTGGACCAGATTCAGGTATAAGAAATGACATTCAATAGGATTCCAATTTGGATTTAAGTAATTGTCGATTGGATTCGGATCATGTAAAGATTTAAACAAATATCCTAAACTCAACGACTATAAATGGTTTGGGTTCAGTTTGAAATTAGATTTGGATTTAAATATTAATCTGAAAATCGGATTCAGATTAAGAATTCAAATTTTGCGTTTGGATATGGTATAGATTTTTCTTCATTCGAATTTGAATATATAAGTATCCAAAAAAATAGATATGGTAAAGTATCGCAGCAACAATAACGTTGCAGGTCGTTGCCGGAAGAAGTTGGAGACTTATACTACCATCCACATATAATCTCAACTATATCTGATACGTCTTCTCTATTGCCTTAGAACGCATCACATAGTAGGACGCTTCGACTAGTAATGGTGATGCGCAGACATGCCTGTTGCGTGCGCCTCATTGGGTGAGGCGCAACCGGTGTTTGAAGCGCACGCTTTATGCATCTTATGTTTTCATATTTCAAAACTCGTTAAATACTCTTCCTTCTTGTTGTTAACATTTTGTGAGTTTCAAGCATCTTACGTTTTCATCTTTTAAAACCTTAGCTCGGCCCGATTAAATTTTAATATATATTTTTAAATATAAACTAATATATAAATATAATTAATTGTAATAAAATAATATAAATATATATATATAAATTAATAAAAAAATTAAAAAACCAATTATCGGGTCCACCTGGGCCAGCCCGGGTCCCCTTTTCTTGGGCTAGGCCCAAGTTGGGCCGAGTACCAGGTACCCGGTCCGATGCACAGCCTTACTGTTGAGGCCTCCTCAGGTGCGCTGATCAAAACTGAAACCAACTGCACATTGTAACATCCATATGGAAAATGAGGGATACTCTAAATGACACTAATCGAGTTTGTTAGGTCCTCTATTTATAAATCATGCCCTAGTTCCGAAGGCTGCCCATTTATGAATCTCCAATAAACTTCATAACAAAATCGCTTCAAAATTGCATATAAATCTAAAAAAAAAAAAGATGTTCATACAAAGTTAATAAAATGTTGTTTACAACACATAGTCATCCATCCATTCAGAATATTACAAACTATTCGAGGCAAGTGCTATGTCATTTTGAGTTCCAGTAAAACTGCTTGGTACTGAGGGAGAGTGAATGTATGTGGCCCTAACTCAAATGGATGAACTTGAGGCGCTTTATGCTGCATGTCCTTGGTCCAATTTGTAAGCTATGTCACCATAGTGCAGGGTGCGGGTGCCGGTACTGGTACTGGTGTCGGAACGGCACATCCCAAAAAGTTTAGGTGCAGCGAGGGTATTTTATTATTATTAATTTATTATATATATAACAGAATAAACATATTATTACAATTTAGTTATTAATGTATATAACATACTTGAATAATTGTATTGCATAGGAAAATATCAAAACAACATATATTATATAATAAATTTAGTAATATGACATTGTAACTCGGCTCGGGTGTGAGTCAAAGCTGCACCCATGTCCGGTGCGCACCTGACTCGATGCGGACTCCGGTATGGCAGTAAAATAAAAGAGTTTGGTGACTTAGTTTGTAAGGGCTCGAGCTTAAAGATAAACTAGAGTATGTTAACGAGCCAAGTTCGAGTTGATCAAACTCGACTCAACTAAACTCGATTTGGCTTGACTTTAATATCAACTTTTTGTTTTGCGTTTTTAGTTTTCCCTCTTTTTCCCTTCTCTTCACCGCGCAAGGCGACTTTAATATCGACTTCTTGTTTTGCTTTTTTAGTTTTCCTTCCTTTTTCCTTCTCTTCGCCCACGCAGTCACGCTCCCTTTTACCCTCATTATTACACCCACTTTCATTATTACGTTTTCCCATCAATCAGTCAATTTCTTCATTTTCTCTCTCATCACTCACGCTAGTCATTCATTTTTCCTCCCGTTTTGCTCTCTCCTCACCTACCCCTAAACGAGTTTAAATGAGTCGAGCTCGAGCTCGAGCTCAAACACAGTATTTCGAGTTGAGTTTGAGTTGAAGTTGTAAAGCTGGTGTCGAGCTCGAGCTAACCAAACATGAGCCGAGCCGAGCTTCAACCGGCCGAGCTCGACTCGGTTCGGGTGCAGCCCTAAAAGTACTTATAGATCTTTCTATCTGCTATTGGTGAAACTCTGGATACCATAGAGTAGTTTGACAACATGAACACTTTATGAGTGTCTCATCTCTCTCTCCACACACACACACACATATATATATATAATATACTCGTGTGTGTATATATATATACATATATATACATATATATACACACACGTATATATATATATATATATATATATATATATATATATATATATATATATATATATATATATATATATATATATATATATATATATATATATATATATATAACATATATATGTGTGTAAAAAAAATGACTTAACTTCTTCATTTAAGGTACATTTGGTGCCACGGGGTTATGGAATGTAAATTTAAACCCATTGTTGTGTTTGTGTATATTGGAAAAAGCTGAAAAACCTTCAATAAAGAATTTCATATAAAGATAATTAGTAGGACTAATCAGTTTTTTTGAGTGGGTGTAAGTCGTAACTATTTCTATAGTTTTTTTGAGTGGGTGTAAGTCATAACTTTTTCTAGAATTTTACTCATTTCATATAATTTTTTTTTTCAAATTTCATAACAAAAAAATTACAGTTTCACAAGCTAGTCACTGCATCAAGCTATTAGCAAAGGCCAGAACTACATTTTCAACGAGTACAACTAAGATTTATTAATAGTTTAATAATCAACAGTTGGTTTGTTTTTTTTTGTTATAAAACTTATCCTTTATACTAAAAAAATATGACTGTTTATGTTAGTTTTCAATTTTCATAACTAAAGATAAAAGAACACTGTCATCACAAATGCCCAGTACCCCTGAGATAAAGGGGAAGTTTCAGGCTCCTTTATAGGGTGTGGGTCATAATTCTCTCCCTTGCTAAAAGGCATAAGAAAATACGAATGAACGAGACATGATACTAGACCTGGCATCAAGGCCGGAACTCGAGCCCAAGCTTGGCCCGGCTTGATGCCCGAAACTCGGGCCTGGGCTTGGCCCGGCCAGGTTACAATAACAAATTACTTTTTAAATATAATTAAATTTTTAATTTAAAATATAATTGTAATAATAAAATATATATTATTATTAAAAAAATTATTTAAAAGTTAGCGAGCCGAATCGAGCCCCCATTGGGCCGACCCAGGCCGGGTACAGGGTACCCAGCAGCGCCCGGCCTGGGCCGGTGCGTAGGTATACATGACACTCGTCCTGCTATAAATAAACTTGTTGACGAATCGATATTAAAAACTGATCAAGTAAAAGAGGAATTGGGGAAGGTCAGATTCAATTTCATGTCAGCCTAATTAAGTACAAATTGCACAAAATTGAACTAGCTTTTAAGAATATTCATCAGATTATACAAGTCACAAAATGCATTTTTTGTATGACGAACACTTATATTTTGAATTGAATATTGTTTGAGGACTGAAAACTTGGAGTCATGTATCTCAAAATCGCATTGGATTTGCATAAACACTCATGGGACATCTCTGATATAGAGGTTTAACAATACCAATGAGAACATTAGGCCAAAGAAGCAAAATGTTGGGATTTTTGAGTGAGAGGAGGAGACCCCGTTAATGATGGGCACAGGGCCGGGCCTTTTCCGGGTACCTGTTACCTGACCCGACACGGGCCTAGGCCCAGGAAAAAAGGACCCGGGCCAGCTCGATAAGTCCGATTCGGATCTGATAATTGGTTTTTTATTTTTTTATATATATAATATTATTTATATATTATTTATATTAAAAACATTTTTTAAAATTTAATCGGGCACAGGTAGGTATAGGCTCGGGTTTTTCGAGTCGGGCCGGGCCCGGGTTTTTTATGACAACAGAAAAACTAGGATTTTCTAAACCAAATTTTAAAACATGGTTTTTATGTTTGGATGACAACAGAAAAAATAGGATTTTACTTTTTAAATTTGGTCTTTTTTTATGACAAGAAACAAGTTTTTTATGCAATCTCTAAAAATCAAGTTTAGCTGAATGTTGAATATAGTTAAATTACATTAAACAAACGGACATGTTCAAACTTGACTCAAATTATTCACTAAAAGCAATGAGTGCATATTACATATTACACCCCATTTCAGGGTGTCATCCAAACATGACATTCAATTTAAACATATTACATAGAACTGCCTACATTACCCAACAAAAAAAGTGGTATCTAAAAGAAAGCGACTCAAGCTTATGGATGACATGAACATAGGCATGTTTGTTTTTCTAAAATTTTGATTTAGGATTTTAAATTGAATTCAATTTCTAGTATATATTATTAATGGTCTACTAGTTGTTAGGGTTTATAGTATTCTTTTGCACCTAAGAACTGCTCACAACTGTTTGAATTATATAAGGTCCAAAACAACTCACATTCAAAACTTCTTGGCGGAGTTTTTTGTTTTTTTTTTTTTTGCTATAATGAGGGCACTATTGCTCAAATTTATGATTTTTTTGAGAAAATATTATTTTAAGGAATCACAAGGTTGAAACTTGTGTTAGAATCCCGAAAGTTGCATTGATAAAAATGTCAACATATCGAATTAGATATCAGACCAAACCATTCCCAACAAATCAAATCAGATTCAGATTTAAGAAATGATATCCGATCAAATTCGAATTTGAATTCGACTTACATAAATATTAAATTGAATTTCGATTCAGATTGAATTTAGTTTTAAATAAATATCATAAATCCAATACTCTTACATTTTGAAAGTTGGGTAGTTCGATTCAAAATTCAGAGTCAGATATGAATGGAACAAATTGGATTCAAATTGTGAAATTGGATTTCATATTCATATATGACACTTTCATTGGTCATATTTGAATTCATTCCATTTTTTAATGGGTATATCCCATTTGAATCACGTCTATTGACATCCCCATGCATTGATATTTGGTATGGTACCCCATATACTTGTCAACTAATACAATAGTGTTACCTTATTAACACAAGGGAGTTTGATGCCCATACCATTTTAACTAGTTACCGGCCGCATACCCACTAGACCAAGCCGGTAGTCAGCCCGGCCCTGTCATGCAATATTTATATTTAAAAGAATATAAAAATATATATTAAAAATTAATTAAAAAATTATTGGGCCGGGGCCAGCCCAAGGCAGTATTGGCAGCTCGGGCAGGCCGGATGCCAACCCTTATTCTGGGTCTACAAGATCCAAAGCTACCATAGATCTCAAATTTGTGGATCCATGCTCCGACTCTCTTCTTTTAACCATAGATTCCGTGGATTTTATATGACAATGTTGGCAATTTGTTTTTCATTAAGTTGTGATTTTCCCTAACATAACATGGAGTAAACATTAGTCTCGCTCCCAAACACGTCCTTAAAAAGGTTGAAGTTTGGGGTTTTTTTAATCATATTTTGGAAAAAATAATACATAAAAAGCAGTTGATGTTACCATGTTCCTTACAAGTCGACAAGCTTGAGAACCAGTTGGATCGTTATTAAACGATCCGGTTCGGATCATTACTAAACGATTCGTTCTACTTAAGATCTGGCCCGTGAGAGCAATATCGCCCATATTTATTTTAACTCTATTTCTGTCCATCTCCTGTTTGACCGGATCTAGCATGTGAGCCTTTAGCCTCTAATGCATGTGGGAAGCGTCAAAGCGGCGAGAAGCACGAGTCCGTACGACGTGCTGGCGCCAGGCAGTTTGACGGAAAGGTCCGAGCACGTGACAAACGTGCACAATGATCAAAGTATCCATACCTTGTTCCTTAATTTGCGATACCGCCACCCTTGATCAGCCGAGGGACCTTACTGCTCCCACTTCTGTAAAAAGCCCCGCAAGGACATTTTTGTCATCAATTTATTTTCTGCCGACCACGGCACCAGCTGAGGACAAGGAAGTACTTTTTTTGGTGTTTTCATCTGCTGCGAGGATGACTTTTTTTTTGTATATTGATTTTTATTTTTTAGGTTAAAAATTTGTTTTTTATTTAATATTTTTTTATAAAAATCATGATATTTACTCCAACGTTTTAGATATTTTCTCTAAATTATAAATATAAGAAAAGCCTTCAGAAAGTATCGTATTTTTAAAGGAAAAAAAACTTTGAAATTAATGTGGCAAATTGTTGCCCCAATGCACATAACTTAGCATCTTTGAGTGTTTGGTAACCTCAAACTTAAGATAATTGGGATTTGAAAACCATGGATTTAAGATTAAACCCTCCCCTTAAATCTTGAATCAACCTTTTTCTCAATAAAATGAAGTAAAATAAGAAATTTTCATTTGTATCTTAAGATTGATGAACCACTGAATTTATCTCTAATTTTTTGCTACATAAGCGCCATGTCATTCTACATCAGATCGATGGATTTTCAATATGGAGTAATCAAATGATTCATAAAGGAAAAAAGTTACCTCTTTGATTTTATTTCATCTAAAAGATTTTTCTTTAAGTCTATGGAGTCTGATTATCATTGGTGCGACTCCTTTAAACTGTAACTAATGAATATTGAACATTCTATTGACAGGTATACATCTCTCCAAAAATATGAGGAGGCTCATATTGTACTCAAGCCATCATTTAATAGCATACAAGTTAAATCTACCAAGTAAAAGCTCATTAGATTGTAGCCAACATGAAGCCCCAAACGATGTGGCCAGATGTAAGTCTGGGCACTCGGCCTGGTCGTCGGCAGGTACTCAATATCACTGGGCCGGCTTAGGTGGGCATGATAATAGTTTTTAATATGTATTAAAATATATAATATTTTATTATGATTAAAATGTATATATTATAATTTAATCGGGTCGAGCTCTGGCATGGGTTTTCGGGTGTCGGGTTCAGCACGAGCACAGGTTTTGAGTGTCATGCCCGCCTGAGCCCGATTTCTTATCAGGCCGGACTGGGCTGAGTCGGCCCGATGCCAAAGCTTAGCCAAATGCTCATCATTATTAGAGTGTTAGAGGCAGAGCCAAGGCAGCAAGGACATTGGCCCCACTTAAAAGTAAAAAATAAAAAAATTATATGTAAATTAAAAAAAAAACACTTGTCTTATACAAAAATTTTAAAAGATGATATTTCTGTTCATATCAAAATTTAAAAGTACAATTCCGACCTCTTGAGTAAAAATTTTTTGGTTCCACCCTTAAGTGTGGTGACACGGTGATTGATCCGTGTGTCAACAATTGAGCTCATAAGTTAGCCATTAAAATACAAGAGGTTGCTAGTTAGCTGCCGGGTTCAGGCGAAGACCATTAAGCAAATGCCCAACTTGGGGCTGCCATCATGATGTTAACGTTGTTGCCTGGTTGCCTGGAAACGGCCAGTCTTGTACGAAGAGTTTCATATGCCAAACTTTGGATCCTAATACAGGAATTCATATAAAATGATAAACTGCAATAGTTAGTTCCCCACTGCACATATTTATTAATTAATCACTAATTAATGACCTTATTAATTAGAAGTTAGTGACGGATCAGTCACATGCGGGACCTCAATGGGTTACGTCACAGGCGAAGAATCGTGTTTCCAGACCTAAGCCGTTGAAGCCATGCTGAGAATAGACAGTTGATTTCTACCTCATAACACTTCAAGTAAAACTTAAAAATTTGATTATGAAAAATAAATAAGAAATTTGAAAACAAGAATGAGAGGGGAAAAAATAAAATGATTTATCATAAATGGCATACGTTGAACTAATTATATAGTATAATATATGCATTCAAACCTGTGAAATTGGAATCGGTCCTTTTGAAAACATAATAAACTATTGCTTAAAGTTTATAAACTGTAGTGGACCTCATGGGTAAGGGAAAAGGGGGGAGGAGTTTCAATTCTTGAATTTTTAAAATTTTAATCATTGAACCACATAAAGCCAAGCCTCTTACCTTCATGTTAACAAGTGTTCAAACAAAATATGAACCTTTAATATGTTATAAGTATTACTTTAATATAAATTGTGTTTTAGTTTAAGTATTTTTGTAAAAAAAAAATATCCAAACTTTGAAGGTATAAGAACTGTTTATTTTTGAATTAAAAAAATAATTATTTTAAAAACAACTAACTTAATATATGTTTCTCATCGAATCACTTTTAATCTCATATTTATAAGGTTAGATTACATAAAAATTAATAATTAATCTTAATAAGTCTGGCTTTTGTATTGGTTTCCACCAAAATATATATATATATATATATATATATATATATATATATATATATAAATTAACATGTTAACTGTCACGGGCCTGCTTTCTTAATTACTTATCTGCCTTCAACTTTAAGGTACAAAAGAGTGCGTAAATAATTGAAAAACAAAGAATGTGCACAAAAATACCAATAAGCACACGTACATCAAATTGTAAACAAAATGAAAAAAAAACTATAAAACAGAACGAACAATAAAAGTTTAAATTTTTTTAGTTGTAAAATTCAATTTTAGTCCCAAAAAAACACTTTTTTATTAGAAACTGATATCATCGGAAAGGTCGATTTAAAAAAACACTGGCGAAATGGCAGAGCATCTGCATAACGGACGGCTAAACTTAAGTTTAATTAAATACATTACAAGAAGTGCCACTTTTGGCCTCATTCAATATCATTTGTTTGTTGTGCTTAATTCTGGCACGACATGCCGAAAGGCTTGGGTATGAGATTTCGGACCCTGGATATGGTTTCTCATGATCTGAATCCAAACCTTAAATAACTGGAAATTCTCTATGTAAATTTACCAATAAAATACGCTGGACTAGTCATATATTTATTGCTTCAGCTCAAGTCCAGGTTTTTACCATGAGCTCTAGCTCGACTCCTTTAAGTATTTGATTTTTTAAAAAAATTAAAACAATAAAATTTTTTCAAAGTACTGGAATGCTAATAATATATTAACAAATAGGCAATACAAGGAGCCGAGCGCGTATAAATGGAACTCAAATTCGACTCGTTATTAAACAAGTTGAGTCGAGCTCATGCAAATCAAACTCAAATTCGACTTGTTTATTAACAAGTTGAACTTACATGGATGAGTTTGAGTCCAATCCTAGTTGGCTGAATTAGTTGAACATATGTAAATGAAAGCTAATGAAAATGAACAGTTTAAATCAGACCCGATAATGTTAGCCGGGATCTCAAGTCCCTGTCTCACTCAAAACTGAGACGTGGGTCTCTGCTAATACAATTAATCAAGCCAATTATGAGCATTTGTTCTCAACGACTATTCATTAAACCAATTCTGAGGACTTATACTCTTGTTTTTGCAATTGCCAAATATTCTACGCACATATCAGATTAAATAAATGAATAAATATATGACATATCTATTTATTTATATATATATATGAACCGATCAATTTCATGTTATGTATAAAATTTAATTGCTGAAAGATAGCAATTTTAAAACAGTATTTTACCAGACATCGTCCGGATGGGAGGTAGGATAAAGTGACGTGGTAGAGCTAGTGACGAGGTGAACGACAGGATCCTGGAGGGGATGATAAAAGGAAGCGTGCATGAGAGGAGGGCATGAAGCTATGTCACCATAGCAGGGTGCCGAATCGGTACATCTCAAAAAATTTAGGTGCGATGAGAGTATTTTATTATTATTATTATTTTAATTTATTATATATAACAAAATAAACATATTATTACAATTTAGTTATTAATGTATATAACATACTTGAATAATTATATTGCATAGAAAAATATGAAAAAAACATATATTATATAAGTAATTTAGCAATATGACATTTTGCAAACCCCATCCGGTGACTTAGGTTTGAAGTCTCTCCCTGCTGGTCCTCTTCGTCTACATTATGTAATCTCTCTCACACAGCTACAGCAACAAGCTTCCTTCAAACTTATCTTAGCATGGCAATTCACAAATGCTTTCAACTTATTAGAGAGAGAGAGAGAGAGAGAGAGAGAGAGAGAGAGAGAGAGAGAGAGAGAGAGAAAAAGAGAAGATTAGTTTTACCTGAGATGGGCGAGAGTTGTTTCTTTGCCTATCACCGATTTTCACACGCGAGTGGTTTCTACGACTGGTTTCGGGCACCACACTCGAACCTCCTCGCTTCTTTCGAGAAAATTAAAGGAAAAAAAAAAAGCCGAGTGCTTTACTTCTTCATTGATTCATAAGCTATGCAAGGACGTCTCGTGGACTATGGAGGACGAATACGAGAAACTAGTCAGGAGGATTCATCCTCCCAGGCATAATTCTTATCCCTGTTTCTGGTTTACCAGTCGCCTGAAAACTACTATCGCCAGCAAACATTCAGCAAAAGGTCCAACTCAACTTCACCCCCAAAAATGTTGAAAATACAGATAATTAAAATACCTCTCGAATGCAATCCAAAATCTTCTCATCTCTGACTTTTTTCCCCTCTGAATCAGTTACATTAAAAACTTCAACAGAAACAAAAGGTAGGAAAGAACAGTCAGTCAGATCCTTATAGTCCAATTAATGGGGAACAAAAATAGAAAAGATACTAACGCTTCAATGAAAGAACAAGTACAGTTCTCTGTTTCTTAAATACACTAAAATTGCGGTGAAAAATATATACTTGAAGATTGGTACTTCAAAAATACTTGAAGAATAGGATTCTTTTCTCATTTTGGACAACAACATATAATAACTTATTTTGGCTCGCATGGGATTCTCAAATTATGTAAATAGACGAAGATAATTACCATCCACGAACCAACCCCCGTCTGCAGAAATGTAGGCCTTCTTGATAACGAGATTTAAATCAGTGAGAATCTGGACAACTTCCAAAAGTATGCCATGTTTGTTTGCACTATCCACCTGCATCAACCCATATAGATATAACAAGATAACAAGAAAAAAAAATCCAAAACAAATAGAAAGAAAAAAAATTGATTAAAATCTACATTGTCTTCATCTACCGCCAGCATGCCTTAGAATTTTCAGTTGTTACCGTACCTCTGCTATCTGCTTGTTCTTGAGATTTTGTCTGATTTTTGTTTTGAAGTCAATGGAATCTGATTGCCGGTATTTCTACCTTAGGTGAACTTGAATCGTTTGCATTCCCACATTCAGGACACTTGAGTGGTTTGGTACTACTCAGCTAATATGAGCGTTTTTTTTTTTAAAAAAAAAGAAATGCAGTTCCATGAAAATTAGATTTAGCTTCCTTATAATTCAAGATGATTGTATTTAAACGAGTCAGTAGACCAGAAAGTCAACTCTGAGCATGACAAGTTAAGAAGTCCCCATTGACTACACAGAAGCTTGGCCTTCTCTGAGTCCTTTTCTACATGTCAGGATAAATGAACTGGTTGGTTTCTTCGATTTTCCCTCAAATGGGTTTGGTTGAACTAGTCATCTTTGAACATTGCCTTTCCTATGCTATGTTAAACCAAGCTAACTTGGAATCTAATTGGCTGCTGTTTAAACAGCCAAGCAACATTTCCGTTTTCTACCATCTTTAACTAAGCATGTGATGTTGGATAACTAAATGTGCAGTCTCTAGGTGAGGATCCCTCTTGTACCCATACTATGGGAAGGTTCAGTGGTATCCAACCATCAAATGAGCACACATCAATTGAGTTAACGGGTACCGATCGTCCAGGGTTACTCTCAGAAGTTTCTGCAGTTCTTGCCTATCTCAAGTGCAATGTGGTGAATGTTGAACTCTGGACCCATAACACTAGAGCTGGAGCAGTGATACATGTAACTGATGAAGCAACTGGTTTGCCTATTAATGACCCACAAAGACTTTCTAGGATCAAGGAGCTTTTGTGCAATGTATTGAGAGGCAACAACAGAAGTAGAGGTGCAAGTGCAACTGTTTCTTTTGGTTATACTCGCACAGAGAGGAGGCTGCACCAGATGATGTTTGCCGACCGTGATTATGAAAGAGGTGATCAAGGCTGCATAATTGACAATCTTAGGCCTCATGTAACTGTTATGGATTGCACTGAGAAGGACTACTCAGTTGTCACCATTCGCTGCAGGGATAGGCCGAAGCTTCTTTTTGATACAGTATGTACTTTGACGGACATGCAATATGTGGTTTTTCACGCAAACGTTGATGCAGAAACACCTGAAGGTTATCAGGTAATACTGAAACGTGACTAGATAGTCCCCCAGAATAACGGCAAGTCAAATTCAGTTCCATAAACTTAAGACTGATTGTGTATCTGAATATGAAAAGAGATCTTTCTGTGGTTTTTATCATTTGTGAAACAAACCTGATCATTTTCTTGAAATTGTACAAAGTGTCTGATGACGTGTCAAACTGAATCCTTTTCTTTCGGTCACTTTTTTCATTGAAGGAATACTACATTCGTCATTTAGATGGGTGCCCTGTAAATTCAGAAGCTGAAAGGCAGCGCCTTGTCCAATGTCTTCAGGCAGCAATAGGGAGAAGAGTTTCAGAGGTCTGTTATCTCAAATACTTCAGTACTTAATTTGTTTCATGGTCCTTGTTTCTGTTAATGATATTTGTTTCATGGTATAGGGTTTTGCGGAATATTTTGATTGGATCTGCCAGGAATGGAGTCATTTTGAACTTTAGATTCAGGAAGTCATGGAATTATTAATTAATAGGACTATGTTTGGAAACTTCTTAAGTGAATCTTTTCTCAACTGCATTTGCTTGAATGGATCTTCAATTTAAAAATGGATCTCTGTAGCCTGTAGATGTTGTTTCCCAACTTTTGCTCTTGCCCATGTTCTTCCATTCAACACTCATTCCTTCTTAAATTGTTGGGAATTTCAGGGGCTGAAGCTCGAATTATGCGCCACTGATAGAGTTGGCCTGCTCTCGGATGTCACAAGGCTGTTTCGTGAGAATAGCTTATCTCTCACTAGAGCAGAAGTAACAACCAGAGGGGGCAAAGCAATCAACACTTTCTATGTATGTGGTGCCTCTGGGCATCCTGTTGATGAAAAGACAATTGACCATATAAGGTCAGTGATCGGACAAACAATTCTTAAAGTGAAACACAACTCTGCTTGTCTGAACTCTGCTCCTAAAGAATCTAGCACCAAGTTTCTCTTCAGCAACCTCTTCAGGTCCAGATCCCTCTGTACTTTCGGGCTTGTGCGATCACATTCTTGATTTCTTTGTGTCTTCCAGTTAGGCTATTATTGTCATCTCCTCTCTGTTGAAAGGGAGCATAGAACAAAAGTGGCCAATGCAATTAAGATGTTTCCTGTATGATGTTCCCTCACAAGATTTCTGCAGACTGTAGTAACTTGGAACTTTTAGGGAAGGGTCCTTGTAACATGAGGATGAGAGGCTGTAGGAGGCTGCTTCGATTGACCATGTTGTGTAACCAAAGTGTACAGTGATCTCCAATTTGAAAGTCGTTATTTGTACATCTTTTTCCTTTACAAAGAAAACCATTGAGTTCCTTCTCTATCTTGGAGCTGTGTCATTATTCAATTGCCAATGGAACCACTTCTTGCATCAAACGCAGCATATATCACTTCCCACATTTTCATGTGGAAATGTGGAGGATGCATTTTGAGTCACGTTGAAGACCACGTGTTTGCTTTGGTGCATAATTTGCAGTCACCTGGCTTTGTGTCACATTTTTCTTCACAGGGTTTGAAGAGAAACCCTGGTCTGAGCCTTGTGGAATCAGCTATTAAACCCTTTAACTGTAACTCTGGACTCCAAGATGAAGCTGGACTCCAAGATGAAGGTATCTCCGAGGGGGTTAGTGCAATGGGCAGGAAACTTCTCTTCCTACAAGTGTTAGGTGTGCTCCATTGGTATGCAAAGAGGCTCAAGAGTAATAATAGTTTCAACGTTAAACTTTAAAGGGCACCCATATATAAATAATAAAAGTTAAAGAGGTATTCATACATAAATAAAGCAATTTATTTGGGCTGGTGTACCCAACTGCCCACAACATTCTAGCACCATGCCAAATGTGGCCGAGAAAGAAAAGAAAAGCAAAGCAAACGAAGCATGTCCAAAAGTGAACCAACCCCTCGGACTACTAGAAAAACACCATCGGATTTCAAAGTAGCTAGAGCAACTAGGACCAATTCAGTTAAGTTTTGATGTTTCAATTGAACACTTTTCATTTTGAATTATGATCAAGGGAGAAGATTATTCCTTTTACCAAACAAACGTATGTGGATCAAATCACGATCTTGGAATTTTATACTTATAATAAGAAGATAAGTGCCCCTTATAGAAATGAGCTTCACCCTCATGTAGATCCCTCTTTCTTCATCGATAGCTTGGATTGGGGCTCAAAATTAAAAGTAGTTTGCAAGATTGTTAGATTTAAATAAATAATTAAAAATTAAATAATGGTAAGAAGCACAATGTTTTATTGTAAATTGTTGAGACCAAGCTTTTCTTTGTGACTTGGATCATTGAATTAGATGGGTGACCCTAGCCCCCAATAGGTGTTTGCTTCAACTCTACCTGCCTAGCAGGAAGGGTTGTTTTTTCATCAACAAGAAGAAGAAACGGAATAAAATACAAAGGAAGAAAAAATGAAAAAACTAAAGTACCGATAAAATATCGGGGATACTTTATTAATGTCTACACGATTATACTTGATATCACGATGACATTCCTTTGCGGCCCGAGCAAGCTCTGCTGAAGGTCTCCGGGGGTGGCTTTTAGGGTCTTTGGCGGACCTGGGATTTCAAGCTCGTAGGTTTTAGTGACGGTGCTACAGCTTTGTTACTTCTGCTGTGCTTGGAGGAATCGGTCTGAGTTTTGGAACTCCAATTCAATTAGAGCTGCGTCTTCAATCTGGGGCGAATCAGATTGCTGAGCCACATGTTAGGCGTTGGGTTTGTCAGATTCTCTGATTTGGCAGGGCACCTGCATAAACGCGACCACTGTGCAATTTCTCCTGCATGTAGAGAAGATCGGGAGATTCAGCTATATCATGGCGAATTTCTGGCTTATCGGGGTAAATTCACGTTGGTTTCGTGAATTTTGGATAGATTTCTGGTGTTCTGTTGGGAATTGGGGCGGCATCTGGGAATGGAAAATCAAGGTCGCTCGCAGCGGTCCAATGCTCAGTTACAGAAGGAACCCTCTACATAGATTCCCTTGCCAACGGCTTTCCTCGATTTCCTGGCACTGAACGGCCTCAGTCCTTCTGTCTATGATGAGATTGATAACCTTCCTCGATATATAAGGTTTGCTTTGTTCCCTGTTTCTGGCAGTAAACTGCATGCATTTCCTTGTCGATTCCGAAATCTGTTGTTGGTTTCACTTTATTGCGAGGGTACGATCCCAAACAAAAATGTGGAAATCATTTTTGAATTTCATGCCCATTTCGTTTTCTTATTGTAATTTCTATACAATTTTTATTAAAGAAACGGCATGTTGTTCTTGTGATCTGGAAATTTTAGGGAGAATTGGTAGTTTGGTCTTTCACGTGTTGCGAAATTGACTCTTTTTGACTGCCCCCGGAAGTGCCATTTCGATTATGAAATTCTAATATGACCCTGCTACAGTGAAAAAAAAATGATAGACGTGTCTACGATAATTGGGTTGAGAACTGCTTATTTTAGAGCCGAAGTTTCAGCTCTGTGGCTTGTGGACGAACTTTAACTTGTGGCAATCGCCTTTGCGTATAAATTTGTTTCCGACATCTTTTAGCGACAGTTTTTTGTTCTCCTATAGAAAATGGCAATATAACTGTAACTTATAGTGTCTTGACCTCCACAAAGCACCTCCATTCTTAAAGCTGTCGGTTCTTTTGTCCACCTGTTCCGAACATTTTGGTGGTGTGCTAAATTTATGTCAACTCTAGATCATTTAGATCTTAGGTCAATCTGTCTTTGGATGGCACAAACTAAATTCAATTTCTTATATCTATTTTATGAAAGCTAATAATAGGCTTATCAGGTTCTGGCGGTTTGAGAGCCAACAAACATTTTGCAATGAGTATTAAGGTAGCACAGAAAAATTTCAAAAGCATATCTGGAGCATTTGAAATTTTGACTACAGAGTTTGCAAATGCATGCATGCCTCTTACTCTCATGGAAGCATTGAAGTGACTAGTGAAGTATACAAAAAGATGCTTCAGAAGTAGGGGAATCTATTCAAGGAGTATCTCTCCAGAAAGAATACGTTGAAGTAATTAGATACCTGGATGCAACTTATGTGGGCCTGGAGAGTGAAGGCCCCATGACGTAGGTGTGTGTGAATGGTAATGACCAGGTCCAAGGCTGACCAGGTATCATGTCAACTCTGTGGATCTCAACCTGCCTTATGGTGCACAACACTGGCAAGGAATGCCAACTGAGACACAACAAAGTAAGGCTTAGCCTTATAGGTCCATTGACCATTCTCAAAACCTTAGATGTAGGACTATGAGAAAGTATTTTCATGGATGAGGATGCTATCTTGAGTATTGACACTGTGAATGTAATGAGCCAGCCTGGAATTGATTGAGTGCTTGTTATGGGCTTGACTCCAATTCGCACTTAAAAAGGCTAAGTATCAAGACGCCCGGTAGTGTGGAACATGGAGGTATAGAACATTAAAAAATTTTCAAAATTTTCAATATGGGACTATATCAAGTCCTTTCTGCAGATAGGGTGTCGCAACCACCCTAATTTAAGGAATACATATTATGCATGTTTGTACCTAAGTTTGAGTATTGGACCTGATTTCATACCAACTATAAGGATCTGCCCCAAAACTGACCTGAATGCCAGGATGGCAGAACTCAACGGCTCCTGTACTCGACGTACTCGACTTCTTATGAAATGAGATGCTTCTTGGTATTAAGTATTAGGACCTGAGTATATGGATCCCTGAAGATTTCTCAAAATCTTCAATGTAGGTATTCTCAAGGTATTTGGTACAAGAACAAGTACATGTGGTCAGGTCTAACACTAAGGCTGAATATATAGTACATAAACTTCACAA
This sequence comes from Nymphaea thermarum, assembly GCA_011799765.1. Lineage (NCBI taxonomy): Eukaryota > Viridiplantae > Streptophyta > Magnoliopsida > Nymphaeales > Nymphaeaceae > Nymphaea > Nymphaea thermarum. The sequence goes on along the minus strand of JAANDH010000682.1, from coordinate 4,041 downwards.
TCTCACTGTTAGACATTTTAGTATCAATTATATCTCAAGGCAAAATCCTACAATGATAAATGTCTTTTGATAATATCAAGGGCATCTTAAGAAAGAATGGACTGTTAAGATTGTTTAAAAAAGCAGCATCCAATGCAATAATTTGAACATAAGAATTAAAAATACTTGTTTAAATTTTAGAAAAAAGATAAAGTGGTCTCAAGATTTTATAGAGCTTTTATGAGATTTTGCCAACATTATCATGTTATGTATAAGTTTCCTTTATTTTTAGTATATGAAAATAGTTTCCAATTTAACTCAAAGTGTCCAATTTCTCACTTCAACATCGCAATATCTCCAAAATATGTGACAGCAGTGACTATGCTGAGATCACATGGATTTGAACAATGCAACTCACTTGGGTTTGACAGTGTAACAACATATGTTGCTATAACAAGAATTCCTGGCCTTATTTGTAAGTAAGAACTCTAATGCCACTTTCCTGGGGATAAGATAGAAACTGAAATGTTTTCAGTGAATTTTCAAACAGTTGATAAGCTTAAAAGTGGTTTGTGAGTTGTGACTGCAACAATACATGTACCTAATGCACAAGGTTTTAATGTTCCAGAGCTTAGTTGTCAAGGCCGCTAGGCGCGACTAGCCTAAAAAGGCATCCAAAAGTCGTTGCAATTTTGCATAGTTATTTTAAATTCTAAAATTGGCTTTATGTTTTATGCAGTCTTGCATGTATTGTACAATACGAAGCCGTATCGTACAATACGTATCGTCACTTTTTAATTTGTGATATGATACACAGCCTGTATCGTGCAATACGGGGTGTACTTTTAAATTTACGATATGGTACATAGCCTGTATCATACAATTTAGGGCGATACACCGCTTTGAAAAATATAGGGTTAAAACTATCCTTTTTCAAACTAATTTTTAAAACTTGCATCCCTCTTCATTTCTGAACATATCTAATAGTTGAAGGAGGGGGAGATTGTGGCAATTTCCAAAAGGAATAATCAGTTTCACCATGAAATCGTCGATTTGAGGTCAGATTTATGCATGGATGGTTGATTCTTGTTTAGATAAAGAAGGTTTATTACCTTCTATAAATGATGAAAATGAGAATGAGATGATAAAGATTATGAAGGAAGCTGTTTTCATTTGTTATTTGCATTAACATTCAACAATATTGTCTTGTGATGTGATGTATAATGTACGTAAAACTTGGTTTTTGATGTGTTATGGATGTTATGACTTATGAGTTATTATGTGGATCATCTTATAAATTATGTTTCTTGATGCCTTAGATCATGCTGTGTTACGATATGATATTATAACTACTTATTAATGTTTGTGAAGTAACTTCATACCTATAATAAGCCTGCTATTAGGTATAACATGTTTTTTCATTTAAAAAAACATATTTTTTATTTTTATTGATCTATCTATTTTTTTTTGAATTAAAAAAATAAATTTACAATACACATGCGATAGATTACGACACTTTATGATACAGCGTATCTATTGGCCAGACTGATACGGCTTACGATACACTTTTTACAACATTGGCTTTGTAGAAACACAAACCACAAGAATAGAGCAAGGAACAAACACACGATGTACGTGGAAAAACCTCAAAACGAGGAAAAAACCACGGGGAAGCTCTAACCTAGGGGCACACCGCAACCCTAGGAGAGAGAAAATTCTTATTCACTTAATCCAACAATTACACATAAGTGAGAATATATAGGGGAGAGAGGAGAAGCCGGTAAGGGTACCGAGCCGTCCTCGGTACCCGTGCCCAAGAGATCCGGATCCAGATATGGATCCGGTCCCAAAACAACATATTTCAACACTCCCCCTCAAGCTTGGCATACATGTCAAACATGCCAAGCTTGCTAACATTTTTCTCAAATTGAGTTGTACATAAGGATTTTGTCAACACATCGGCAACTTGATCTTCAGACTTCATATAGGGTAGAATCAACTCCTTTGAATCTATGCGTTCCCGTATGAAGTGACGGTCGATTTCCACATGTTTTGTTCTGTCGTGCATAACTGGATTATTTGCCAAGTTGATAGCCGACTTGTTGTCACAGTACATCTTCATCTTATCATTCATTTGAATCCCAATATCATTCAACAGTATNCCTGTTTATAACCATTATTTTTCATCACAACCCTCAGACGTTCAAACCACGCTCTAGGAGACTGCTTGAGGCCGTATAATGCTTTCTTGAGGTAGCAACACTTCCCATCTTGCGCATATCCAGGCGGCATGCTCATATAAACTTCTTCCTCCAGGTTACCGTTTAAGAAGGCATTCTTAACATCTAGTTGATCCATGTTTCACTTCTTTTGCACTGTCAGAGCTAAGATGACTCTCACTGTTTTCAATTTTGCAACTGGGGCAAAAGTCTCAAGGTAGTCTATCACATATTTCTGGCTAAACCCCTTCGCAACGAGGCGAGCTTTATAGCGGTCAACCGTCCCATCTGGTTTGTATTTCACGGTAAACACCCACTTGGAACCAACTAAGTGAGTCCCCTTGGGAATATCAACAACCTCCCACGTACTGTTCTTTGTCAGGGCATCCATCTCTTCTGTCATGGCGTGAAGCCATTTCGGATCCTTCCTGGCATCCTCTACAGTCCTGGGAATAACAGCCATAGAAAGATGTGTAATAAAGCACTTATAATCTTTACTAAGCTTGGCATAAGAAACAAATCTTTGAATGGGATGAGAAGTACATGACCTGGTGCCTTTACGCAGGGCTATGGGAAGATCTTCATTCACTTCATTCATTGGACTTGGGTCATCCGGGGAGCTCATAGGATTGAGATTGGTAACATCAACAACCTCCATCACATCCTTTTGCTTCCTGCTGTAGACCTGACCAAACAAATGATCACGAGACTGTGCTTCCATAGGGCCCCCCTCCATCTGACTGTCTCTGTCCTCACTGACTGTGTCAACCACACTCGGAGAACTAGCCGTGTACTCCAAGAAATCCGTAAACTGAATTAACTGATGCTGAGAATATTCTTCCACTCTCTCACCTAGACACTCCCCCTGAAGAGGATTCGTGGGAAAGTATGTCTCATGCTCATGAAAAGTAACATCCCTGGAAACATATATTCTGGAAGTGCTATGATCGATACACTTGTATCCCTTTTGGGTGGAGGAATACCCCAAAAAGACCGCTTTGATGGACCTAGGGTCGAGTTTCTTGAGCATGAGACTATGATCATGGACAAAACAAACACACCCAAACACCCGAGGGGTCAAAGGCCAGGGATTCTGAGTAGGCCACAAAACAGAATAGGGAGATTGACCATTCAGCACACGAGTAGGCGTACGGTTAATAAGATGAGCACTAGTGTCACACCCCGACCTTTTGACACTTCAAACATTTTTTTTCTAAACATAAAGCATCGAGGCGTGACTACACTACAATTCGAAAAGACGATGAGCCAATGAACCAAGTAATTCAAAACAATGGGGTGAACTTTCATTAATGCAATCCTTTCAGCTCATACAAAATCACACCTATGTGTAACAAAAATGCCCCAAACTGTATAATTGATGCCTAACAAAAACAAGACATCAATAAAACCAAAATAAGACGCGTCGGCACTACAAAAAGACCCAAAACCTCCCCAGTAGGACGTGAGTGAAGCCATCTGCTCAACCTGCTGCCCCGGGTCTGCCAAAACCTGAAAAAGGAAACAACTGAAGGCTTAGCCTTCGCAGTATGGCAACAAGCCAGGAAAAATACCAACCCTTTTCAGGTAAGATTCAAATAAACATAAACATCAAGATCATATTTCATCATGATGTGTCGAAGTACAACACACAAAGGCCACTCAATGGCCATAGTCATTAACTTTTCCAATTATATGCAAGCATACCTAAACATCTCACTTGCTTTTGCAACACAACAATTACATTTACTTCAACACATACAATCAATCATATTCAATACATTTTCTTTAACTTCAGTGTATTACAGTTCCTGTGGGTGCAACACAGGCACGTGCACACCATGGG
>JAANDH010000681.1:106462-158768 GCA_011799765.1 Nymphaea thermarum | reverse complement strand
GGCGTCTTGAGAGAGGCAGCCACACTGCGATAGATCTTCATTAACATGATATAACCCTGATTAGGGTACAACAAATATGTACAATAAAGAATAAACAATTACAGGAACGCCACCGGTAAGTGACCTTGGGCGTGAGATTATAAAAAGAATGGATCGGGTCTAAGTAGACCCGATCCCCATAATCCCAATACGCTAACAGTGAGAACCCATAAAAAATGTAACTTTGTATGTTTTTAACTAAATCTGAATAGATAGGTATGCTCTTTGTTGCTTACCAGTTGTGAACAACTATAGAAACTCTTGGTTCTTGACCAACAAGTATTGGTTGTTAAGTGGGTTCTTGATTTCTGATTGCTGGAATACCATACAGGCATGAAATTAATCTATAAGCTATTTTATCAATTAAACCAACTACAAGACCATAACCTATGATGCTAAAAAAGAGCATGCAATAACCTGACACAAAAAGCTGTCTGGATATGTACAGATAATGTAGGCATTTGTGCTCTTTCAAAGATCACGAGCTTACAGTTACTCACATTTTTAGGTTTGCAAAATCACATTTTTCTCCAAATGACAAGTTCCAAGACTTTTTTTCCTCACCAAGGACCAGGTAAATACATCTGTAGGGTCTCACTTAGTCTAACATGATTTGAAAGGAAAAATGCATCTTTAGCATATTAAACAATTAAAAAAAAACAATATCTATATACTACTGATAAATTTGCATGTCATTCAACATATAATTAATCTATTGCTAATCATTTCTTTACAACCATGGATGCAAACCACGTCGATCAGGGGTTCACCTTGGAAACATATGCAAATGTCTCATAAATACCACCACCTATTTGTACATAACGCTGTGCCATCTTGGCATGGCATCTCTCAACTCTTTTACTGGAATTACATGGTATGTCCAAGTTTCTTCCAGCAAGCATGTTTTAACATAGGTACAAGTGTTAAAGGTGTTATAGCACCAGTTCTTCCACTGTGCATACCATAGTGTCCTCCCATATGAGGTTGAGAAGAAAGTAGAGAACAACAGCATTGATAGTCACAAAGAAAAGGAGCATAATCCTTATCCTGTTCCTTCATCTTCATGTCCCCTGTTCAATTTCATGACTAGCCCATAAATGGGACACAAATATCTTGTGAAATGGCCATAAATGTAGACACTAACTCTATTATGTTACAGATAAATATGCTACAAATTTTTGGTTATGCATAGAGAATTTCAATGACCTTAACATCCATCGCAACATGCATTTTATAAGTAACACTTTGAGGTACTTGCATCCTCCCACGCATGCACACAAGGAAGAGATAGAGAGAGAGATTGAGAGCGCAAGTATGCATCAAATCAAACTAAAGCTTGCTTATGATGGTGACTTTTGAGAAAGTGGGAGCATATAAATGCCCTTGGCTGAAAAGGAAAACTTCATTCTAGTAGAAGATCTCTCTCTCTCTCTCTCTCTCTATCTACATACATATAAATATATATATATATATATACATATATAAATATATATTTATATATTATAAAGAGAGAGAAAGGAATTGCAATCAGCCGACTACCTCTATCTATGGCCATTTTGTTATTTATTTTGTGTCGCTAAAAACCATTCCAAAAGGTGCATTTGCAATGGTCTTGGCCACGGATTTTAGCTATGGAACACACTTTTTATGATGGTTTTTAAGAACACAAAATAAAAAAATAACCATCCAGCCACAGAGGTAGCTGGCTGATTTCAATTCTTCTCCATAATATATATATATACACTGTACAATACTAACATACATGCAAATATCTGCTGCAATACTGTCATATTCAGTTATTCAGATGTCCGAACATATAAAACAAATTTGCTATATACTTTAACAAATAGTCTGTCCATATCCACAGCATCATAAAGAACCATGAAGCAAACTAAAATGCCTAACATTGGCTACTAGTCAGCGGTCAGCTCAGTACCTCACCCGAGGTAGGGCCATAACATTAGTTTTAGGATGTAAGAACCACAGATTAGTTGTTAAGTGAGCTCAGTAAAATAAGCACATAAAAGTGACTAAGTAATACCAGCATACATCATTGTTGACTTATGGAGTATTTGGGTCACCTATCTGGGTCTGGATCTGGACCCGACCCAGTGTTACTGTTATGGCCCTATTTAACCTCTGTAAACCCTAATTGTTAGTAAGTGAATAAAATTCTAAGAGAGAGAGTGTTTGGTTGCTAGTGGGCACCAGTCCTCCTCACCCGTGATTTTTTCCCTCTAGTTGAAGGGTTTTCCACATTAAATCTGTGGTTGTTCTTTGTTCTTCTCGTTTTACTGTTTCAACAATCATAAATCGTCATTTGCATTTACAGTTGACCATTTATGTTATATTAACAGGTACCATTCATGAGAGCACCACACCAAAATTTTTTATCATAAAATACCTGATAGAAGAGTCACAGAAAACATAGAAGAACTTTCCATTTTATTCTTGCTGAAGACATTTTGCTCCATATACTTAAGAAACTAATTAAAAGTTTAAACTATGCCTAAAAACATTTGGAACCGGTCAAAGCCATGTAAGTTAGCCACCAATAAATGGTTTGAAGAAATTTTAAACTAAAATAATAATGACATCTTATTCTGACCTGAATATCTGCGCAAGTAAACTTCTCATCTAGATCTGATCGGAAAAAGTAATCAGCTATAAACACCTGCACGAACAAAACTGCCAATGATCATGAACTGATGAACAGAACATAATTTTGTGAACCACCATAAGTAGTTCCTATAAAACCAAAAAAAAGAAAAAGAGACTGCTAAGGATGTTCAGAACTAAATCATGCAAGAATTGATGATGGAAAGATTGTGGAAATAAAGGGTGAAGGTCAAGACTCAAGGTCTTGAAATCCTAACAGGCTAACAGCATTCCAAATGATAAACAGTCTCAAGCATTTATAATGAAATACTTATTACAGTGTCTGTTCATAGATCATTGACTCTCCTGCTTCCTTTTAAACTGTAATACAAATGCATGTCTTTTTTTATTCCTTCAAACTAATCACAAATGAATATCGTGCTTGATTCCTTCAAACTATTTACACAGATTACCAGCAAACTATTGCTTGAGAAAGTTATCTGTACTCCTTGTCCTGCATCAGTCTAGAGTATGAAAACACATATAAAAGTGAAACTTTAAAAATATAATATCCAGAAGAGGATGGTAGACACTGGAGTGCTGCGTCTTAGATAGTGCAATGCTGCTTCATTATGTCAGTCAAACAATGCACAGCCCCTGAGAAAACATTTTTTAAAAGAAAATAATACATTGCAAGCAAGCTATCATAAATAAACTTTTATTCCCATGAAGTAGACATGGCTGGAATGGCAGTATTGAGCACGTCTTTAAAACTTTTTTGGTAAACCCACTCCAGCCCATACCCTCATGGAATGAGTATGAGCTATCATTCTATCAACCATCAACTTGGGTTTACGTCCATACCCTTACGGAATGAGTCCTAGCTATCAAGTATCAACTTTGAGTTTAAGCCAATCCACTTCATGGATTTCAACGTGTACATTCTTTTAAAAAAAATGTAAAGAGCCAAGTTCTTGGAATGCTTCTCCACTGGTCAATGTAACTAGAACACCAAGATAGATGACAAATCATCAAAGAATGTGCATGACAGATATATTTTTGGTTGACTATGTCTTACCTTTTTCTCTCTCTTGTATTCCATAAATTTGCTCCTATGATCCTTCTCTTTTACTCAAAAAACCAGCTAAGCATGTTAATCAACTTATCTTGAACACAAATCCTTTTGTTCCAAATGTTTGAACTCCAAGGAAAATAGAAGCCTCCAATTAATGACAGAAAAACAAAAGATAAATGGACAAATATGCAACACTTAAAATTGTCAAGGAGAACAAAAATTGCCAAAGCAGCAATTTAAGTCTCTCTAATATAATACTTCCATAACCATGCTAATATAAGTTCAACAATTTTGAAACCTGACGCCAGAATCTCCAAGACCAGCATTTCCATAACCATGTTAAAATAACTTCAGTAAGTTAGAAACTTGACACCAGAATCCCCAAGACAAGCATTTTCATGGCCAAATTAGTACTTCAATAATTTGGAAATCTACAATAGAATCTACAAGGCAAGCATAAATATCTAATATGTCTAAGAACTTCAGCCGAGGTGGGTCAGCACTCATTTTTACAACTAATGTTTACAAAAACTTGACACGTAAACATACAATATCTCAAAAGGAATAAATTGCACATAGTAGAGAAAAAACTACCTGAGGCTTAGCAAACAAAAGGACGTCTCTGTGAATGCCAGACAACCACCAGTGATCTTGATCCTCCAAGTAAGAGCCAGTACTCCATCTAACCACTTGAACAGCTAAGAGGTTCTCTTCAGGCGAACCAAAAGCATGGCAAAATTCTGTAATTTCAAACTCTGCGGGAAGCCTGCTGTCCTCACTGCATATTAAAAAAGATAAAATAAAAATAAGGCAAAAAATTATGACATAAAGTAAACTAGTAAAGATATATCACCCAAGCTGATTTCATAAATATATGACAGAAACTCAGAAACTAATCAAGTTTATCTAAAGCATGATCTTTTGCAACTGATAATGCACACATTACAGGTTAGATTAAGGAAAAACATTGTATTCCTTTTGGATGAACAGGCCACAAGTGATATGCAACTGTGAATCTCATGCAGAGTTATATTTGTGACACAATTACGGGCACGTGCAAACATAGTTGGACCTTTTTAATGTGGTTGCTATTTCATTTTTCGCAAAGTCCAACCTCTTATATACAATCTATGCTCTATAAGGTTGATTCAGCGAAGATCTGTTTCTGAATCACTTAGGCCACGTTTGATTGCTTGGGAAAATACTGTGTAGTGGGTGAAAAAAGTAAAAAATGTATGACTTTTCCCGGTGTTATCAAACATCGGTAATTTTACCGCGGTAAATAATGAAATTGAGGGTAAAGTTTCCCCGAAAAAAAGTCGGACCCCTTCGGGTCCGACTTTTTCTCGAGGAAAATTTACCCTCCCATCGCCGCCCCCGACGTCTCTCGCTTCCTACCTGCCGATCGCATCTTCCTCTGCGATAACCCCCAGTTGCTGCGCTCTCCAACTACGGCTTCCCGTGGACCAAGCTCGGCTTGCTCTACAGTCACGATGGTTCGATCTTCGACATCGACGGATCGCTCCTCCGCCGCCGACTGGACGCCATTATCGAGTTGGGGTTCAGCAGGATGCAGTTGGTCGGCATCTGTCTGGCGTTTCCCTTCGTTTTGGGCCGCCGGGCGGAGGAATCAACGGGCGAAGACGACGGATTGTTTGATGATCTCAAGTGGGTCTTGCTCACATCTCGCGGATTCGCGTTGCTTAGATTGGTGCTACGTTAATTGCAGGAAGGTTGGGATCTTTTACGATCTTGGGTGTGAGAAGGGGACGATTGGGGAAGCGTTGGGCGAATGTGAAAGAAAAGGTCAGTTTCTTTCTAGGTTGAGAATGTTGGGAATGAAGAACGAAGATGTTGGCCGGCTGATCGTTCATTGGATATCGCCACGTTTTGGGCAGGAACACAATCAGGAATTTGCCGGAGATTATGAAAGCTATCGGCCTCCATGGTTGGTTCAGCAGTAAAATTCTGAATGGTGGTCATCGATTATTGACTGGCTTCGATGCCAATTCCGATAAGGAAGAATAAAAAAGTAATCCGAGATCTGATCGAACTCCAGAAGATAAGCTGCTGACTCCGAGCACTCTAAATTAGTGAAAATGATGCTTTTGTCGCCTAAAGTCCTTAACCAAAGCGTTGCCATGATCGAAGAAAAGATCGATTTCTTTCAAAATGGATTGAAATTGTCATTGCAGGATCTGCAGAAGTTTCCTGGTTACCTGCTCTTCAATCTGGAAAAGAGAGTGAAGCCTCGGCATAGAATTATGGCTTGGCTTAGGGAGAGAGACTTGCTGGTTATAACCTCGCACCTGCTACTATACTCGCTACTTCGGAGAGGAGATCCATGAAAAAATTTTCCTGTTTATCAAACAAAGGATTTTTTACCCTAAAAAAAAATTCTAAGCCATCAAACATGGCCTGAAACGGGATGAAGGAAAATTTACCTTCATGTCAGTTTACCGTGAATTTTTTTTCCTGAAAAAATTTTCCTTCAAAAAAATCCAGGCCATCAAACGTGGCCTTACGTATGGATGTGTTGGCCTATGTCACATGGGTGAGGGTATGAGTGCAACTGCAAAGTGCAAACACAGGTGTGGGTGTGTGGATAGGGCAGCACATAGATATATGTATACAATATATACATATGTACGCGTGAGCGCGCGAGTGTGTGTGTATATATATATATAATAACAATATTTAAGCAAATAAATACATAAATTCATTGTTTGTATTCATAAAAATATATGTTACTGAACAAAAAATACTAAAATATACCAAAACATACAAAAGAACACTACAAAAATTAAAACTGTTGTGTCCCATATCCACATCCCTGTTGAGTCATGTCGACACGGGTATGCCCGTGTGACTGAGGTATCAGCCTTTTCCAGTGAATTGAACAGCCAAAATCACATCAACCTTTGTAGGCTGAGTCACTTTTTATCCATCTCTTCGTTGAACTCCACAAACAGCCAAAATCACGTCTGCTACAAACACTTTTGAACACAACTATACTATTGGGTCAGGTCAAAACAATTTGCACTATAGAATCAAAATTAGAATGTGCATATAATAACAGTAGCAAATATACATACATAGATACTGTTAGGGACTATGCGTTATCTTTGTTTTCTTCTTTTATTTTTATGTATTTTTTTGTATCCTTACTTTATTCTTTACTTTTATACTCAAATGAAAGAGCCATGGGAGACACCGATGGCTAGAATTCTAGCTGCTGGGCCTCCAATGGCTCTTTTCTTAGGCATATTTAAGGGACCATCTGCTCCCATTCTTTGTAAGCTTCTTTTAAGTTACTCTGTATCATTGGTTTGTGCCTTGGTGCATAGTTTTTTTCCGTTCCATCCTATCACAAGTGCTCCTTTGTCAAGATATTGGTGTGAGAAATATAGATTCTTATCAATATTATTTTCTTGTGAACATCAGGTAATTTTCTTCATTGAAGAAGATTTCACCTACCTTGATAGAGGTTCGAGTCAATATCTCGATCTTTACATGGTATCAGAGAAAGAAGAAGATCTTGTCATGACCCTTCTGAAGTATTGTTGTGATGAAAGACTGTAGAAGCATTGAAGTTTTTGTGGCTGCTTTGTGGCTAGTCAGAGAAATTTCTTTTGGCTGCCTCACATGCTTCCTTTCCCGGTGTGTTTATCTCTTTGCTCTCTCTTGGGTCTATTTCTTTTTAAATGGAGGATGAGGAAATCGTTACTCTTTAACCATTCATTGAATTTATTCCTACAGACTATGTGACATGAGTTCCGCTATGAAGCATCTATAGGAGGTAAAGATCTTTGAGGATTCGTTGATGGTTCCAAAAATGGACCAAAATTGTTTCCTACCAAAAACATGGATGGAAAAGCTAAAAAATCAAAATGAAAGGAAAAAGATAAGGCAATTAGGGACTATGAGAAAAAGTGGAAAGAAAGGAAAAAACTAGCCCTCACTCCTCACAAAGTTGTGTCTCGGCTTTATAAATAGCATTGATTCTCCTATGAGTGCTTAACTAACTAAGTTTGAGCTTGTCCACGAAGAAGGGAGTTTTTTAAGGAGATACTTACTATGAAAGATGTAGCTGATAAATGGAATGTTCAAGTGAAAGTCTCCAATAATCCAATCTACAACATGGAGATATATCTATGAAGAATTATGGTGAACAAACTCAATTATGGGATGAAGTGTCCAACTTATAGCCTAAATGACATGATCAGCATGAATTATCTGTGCTAACTAAAGTTGCACTAGAGAACATATATAACAAAATCAACATTTGGAGAAAAATATCCATAACAATTGAAAAAACTGCATACACTAAAATTACAGAAAATGCTTCAACATCATCGACATGCAAACACTCAATCAACCACAGAGAAATATATGATTTCACATCAACAAAAGTAAAAACATGGATCATAAAATGTGAAAAAATACAATAAGATGCAAGTAAATCAAGTAGATGGTGCTATACCCAAACAAAATGCCTTGAAGCTACACAAAAAGACATACTTCTTCTTTATCCAAAGAGAAAATTTCTTCCCAAAGACCTTAAGGATCAGATACGAACCTATATCCTACAGGCATGCCATTTACCCATGCTCGAAAAGCAGAATCAACACCCTCAAAGTGTAAGAAGATACGACGACCTCAATAAGATCATTAGCAAGGCAAAGAAAATTAGTCAGGATATGGAAGACATAAGATCTCCATACAAGTCAAAAAGTATGTTCAACTTCCCTTGTCTCAAGCATGTTAAGAATGGTGTGTATGTTGTAAAAGATTTGGACAATGCCCACCAACAAACTTATCGCATCAGAAAAATACCAAACAATTATCAAAATTAAAGATTATGTAAACAAGAAGGGAAAATAATAAAACAATTCTTATTTCTTACCTTCCCATTCTTTGGGTAGAGTGAAACGCCTTCTGTAACAACCTGTTGGGTTGTCAACTGGAATATTTGGTGGATCTAATGGAAAGGGATACAGAGTGTTCGTATAAATAGGCCGATCAAAACCATGCATTTGCCAATTGGAAGGAACTGTTAAAATTAATGAAACCAACAAATTAGAAAATCTAATTCTAGTTAGGCCAGAGCAGAGAAAATACTTATCTCTGAATTAAAATAAAAGTTCAAATACATAGAAATAAGTTTGGCCTATAGCATCAATACAAATAAGCTGACTTTAAAGTTTAAAGTATAAAAAAAAGTCAAAATTTGCCAACCCGACTCAGATGAAAATTACACAGTTTTGCTGGTTCCATGTTCATACACAACCTTAACCCTGGGCCAAGTGGAACTAATAAAACAATTGATGGCCAAGTTTTAAGTCATTAGTGTGAATAGGCATAGGAACTAATAACCTTATGAAGCAGCTTCTACATGTCTAACATGTGCCTGGTTTTGAATGCTTTTCTATGTTATTGCTTTATGTTACAAACAACTAGCATTATGATTATCCAACACATTATTGCCAGCATTCACTCGGTCATGTCTTTGTTGAATATGATGTCTTGGTGTATTTCAGAGTTTAACCTAATGAGAAATACTATGAGTTTTATATTTGCATCTTCATAGTGACGTTCACCATACTTGCCAATCCCACACCAATCCATTTTCTCCAGAATAAGAAGGCTATCATATGTAAACAACAACAGCAGCAGGAATCTCTTCTTTGAGGGGCCATTTTGATAGTATCACATACATATGATGCAACTCTCACAAAGAAAACACTCATTCGTCAATGTATAGCCCTTTAAACCAAATGAAATGTGAACATGCATAAACAATGTTTTTTCTATATGTATCTTTAAATTGAAGAGTAAAGCTTAAAGAAACAATTACCACTTCCACTTTTGGTGGACAGACAAGGAGCAAGCAGTATAAGATAATGTCACATAAAATTAGTTGACATCAGAGACAGGGGCCCCCATGGCTTGGGGTGTGCAGAGGCCCCTCATGCAGTTTCTCATTTCAAAATTTGCCATTTTAAAAAAATGGAAAAAAAAAATTCTTAAGGAATGGCAATTATAACAAAATATAGAAATAAATTGTCGTGTTTCTTTTGTACAGATTGTACATAAAGTTTGATCTAGATAAATTTTTATGAACACCCAACTTCTTCGAAAATCCATTACAGGCAGCCATTTCATCTTTTAGTATTGAATTAGTTTTCTTTACAATGTATAAATAAAAATCTCAAGTGAACTTTTATTGGGACAAACTCCCAAGAAGAAGGTCCATTAAGTGGCCTCACCTTTCTGTCATATTAAAATAAAAATCTTAAAAATGCCATTAAAATTATATTGTTCATTAACTTATTATGTTATTCTCGTGCAGTAGTGCAATTTGTTATTAACTTAGTAATAACCTACATTTATTTTAATGTGCATTTGATTTTAGAAGAAAAACTCATGAAAATTTTGTTCTTCTGTCTAGCTATTACTAAAAACAACATAACTTTGTCATTTTCAACTTAGAAACAGGAAGGGACAAAGGTTGTCATTTAAAACCACATTTTAAAATATTCTGGAAAATAAACTGAATGATGTTTTTCACTTTTTTTAGAAAAACTTTAGAAATATAAAGAAAATGATATAAGATAATGAAAAAAGATGTAAAGTGTTCAAATTAATTGGATTCTAGAAAAAAACACTAGTTGCAACATAATATTGTTATTGGATATTATAGTACAAAAGTTACTGCCTTATTCATAATAGATAAAAATAGCATTTTTTCCTCAACAGAAGAAACCACACCTTTTATTTCAGGAAATATTACTTGCAGCTACATTTTACATTTTACTAAATGATAAGACAGTGGCCCCTGTGTCTTAACTTTCTGACTCTGTCACTGATTTGCATATGAAAGAAAAAGACAGACCTGGTAGCTCTTCCCAATTTACATCTTCAAATGTACTCTCATAGAACCTCACAGGTGTTTCTGTGGGGCTAGTTGCCAAATAAAATTTCCAGTAACCACTCAATGAGTGAATAAATGGCAAGCCTTCAACCCAATAGCTAGCACTCTCTAAAGAACTAGAAACAGCATCGTCATTCCATGTGGCTAAGTTGGAAACCAGCACATCAACTTTGTTTCTCTTGTACCAATACTTAAGAGCTCCTGCAAACAGCAGTTGAGTTTATGCTTCCAGTGAATGTCCAAAAATATGTCAAGAATACATAGCAGAAATATATGAACGATGCCAAATTCAACTATCTGCACTAAAAGATGCAAAAGAAACCACTTGAAAACAAAAAACAAAAAGCCTAAACATGTTCGCATATGCCCTCCAATCATAATATCAGCACTCAGCAGATAAAGGATTATCTAGTCTTTCTCACTTTACTGTATGCACATAATGCATGCATTGATATTTACATTTACACCTAATCATGAGAATCGAGGAAGATTCAACAGAAAGTTCACCTTTCAGTCAGTTTTGTGTGTATATATATATATACAGAGAGAGGAACCCGTTTAGGTAAAATATTCTTGTTTTCCATTGCTTATGATGGAAAGATCTCATTGGAATTGATTCCGATCTTATGAATCCAGGTGCACCTTTTCGGTTGAAGGAGAACGTCCTTTTTCGCGCTGTTGGATCAGGAAAATGCCGATCGCCAGCTTACATTTGTAAGGATTTTGCGTCGTAGTCCATAGGATGCGAATAAAGTGGTGTTTCAGCTAAAGCGGCAGTAATGGTCACAGCTTGTACGCATACTTTATTTTTACGTTATTAATAATGATTGGATGTTTATAGAGGCAGAGGCCACATGCCAAGTGTAGGTAGTAGTAGTCCTTTATGACCTTTTAGCTATCCATAGTATTTCTAAAAGCATTGAACGAATGACAGAAATGCTATTCGCGAATTTGTTTTAGTCATATGGAGTAAAAAGAACAAATCATTCGGCCTGAGTTAGTCAATGCGCTTCGGATCAGTTAAACACCAACGCTGACATCAGATTCACTAGAATCTTCTCGTCAAAGAGATGAACTCTGTACAGGTGCCATAACGAATTTGTGATGGAAATCTTTCCCTCACGAAAAATGGGAAACGAGAACTTCATACCGAAACAGTTTAATTCTACAAACTCAAACGAAAATCCCTATCTACAAGTTTTTCCAATCAATCCACGACCCTGAGAAGGAATATAAGATCACCATTTCGTCCACAACAGCGGCTAGCCAAATTTAAACAACAGAATGTGCAGAGGACAATCACTCAAAAACAGAAACGCGACTCACCTTCGACCGTGTCGTGGCACTGCAGCGGCACGTGAGCGTCGCGCTTCCGCCACTTGATGATCGCCGGATCTTCCCAAACTCTATCGCCATTCCAGATCGCGGAGACGACTCCACCGGTCAGAGCTGACGTCATCTCGCCGGAGAAGGGGGAAAGCCCTAGAACCGGACCATCTGAAAACCAAAATGTGCGGGCGATCCCGGGAGGAGACCCGTTCGCGGCTCAGTTCTTGACAATAATAATCATCGTTCGACCCATAGTTGAACCTGATTTCACAAAAAAAACAAGCCGTCCTCTATACTATTGAAGCGCTCACACGTGAGGGATACGATCGCCATTTCTTGATAGATGGTGACTGTTGAACCGCTCGGCTTGTTTTTTACATCATCCATGGTGTCACACCTTTGTATAACACCAAAGGAACGTCCATTGTATTCGCTTACTAAAAAGTATGGAATTTTTTTCGAAAACGCTTTTGATCTTTTGGTGATATAAGAAAAACGTGTTGAAGTTTAATTTTATTTACTTTAACTCCCTTTCCAGCCTAAATATTACGGGAAGTACCAAAATGTTTCTATTGGTTAAATAAAAGGCCCCTGCGGCAGAAGGGCAAGATGGTATGGGTGAAAAATGTATCTCTAAAATGACAAAATTGTCTTCCAAAATAGAGGTGAAAAACACTGTTTGTAAGGAGAGTTTATGTCGAATGGGATCTCCCTATATCAGCCCTCCCTTCATATCACAATCACAAAGATCTATAACCAGGTTATAGATCTTAGATCCGTAGGGATATGAGATCACTAAGATCTTAGATTCGCACATTTAAGGTCGGACCCCCTTTTATCCGATCTTGAATGCATGGTTTTTAACATATAACATTGATTTAAAATTCGCATTACTGAGCAAACTGAGGTTCTATCAAAACACACTTTTTAATGCAGTCTCGAATCTAAGACGATGTTATCAAATACAACCTCTATCATCGAAAAAAATGCATCTAACTCGGCTTCGTGCGACATTTTTGCATGTGAAAAGTTTATTACTGTTGCTTTGAATAAAACTTCTGGTTGTATTTGTTCAAGTTGTCAACTTGGAAAGGCCAGTCATCTTCCTTGAGCAAGTTGAGAAAATAAATTCTGATGTTTCTTACCTCCATGTGATTCGTAAATGTTGTTTAGCCAATTTGCATTGATTTATCATATCAAGCACAAATATGATTTGCTACTTGAGTTTTATACATTTTAGTGTCTTCGTTGAATGGAAAAGTATGAAGAAGATTACGGATTTTCAATCGGATGGATGAGAGACTATCGCAGTCCAAAGTTTTTAAACTCGCTTGGACCTTAGGAGTTGAGCTCCAACTTTCCTCCATGCAAACTCAAACTCCCTACCTTATATTGTGATAACGCGAGTGTTCTTCACATGACCAAGAATCCACCATTCCAGAACCAGAGAAAACGCATCCAAATTAATCAGAGAGTAGCATGATATATCGACACAAAATTCTTTAAGGGTCGTTTGATGCATTGAAAATATGGAGTTGAAAATAAATTTCCACAAACTTATTTTCAAGATTGAAGAAAATGGAAACAAAATCCAGATTTTCAAAACTTCTTTGTGTTTGTTGTACCTGAACTTATGTTCTAGGAAATAAATTTCTCAGTTTGATAAGAATGAAAGAAGAAGAAACAAAATAGTTAGATTAAGCACTGCTTGAGAATCCAACGGTAACTTTTTTCATCTTGAAAATTTTTCATCCCAAGTTTGATGGGTAAGAAAAATGTTCAAAAATTTGAATTTTATCTACATGGCTACACTGCCCATCAAATGGGCCCTTAATGATGAGCCAAGGTTCTTCGATTTTTGTATGTCGAGTGAGCAGGAGGCTAATAACTTATTGCCTAAAGAACATATGGAAACCTCTCTTATTCCCACTATCTCCACAGTCTTGAGCTGCATCAAGACCTTGGTGACCACAATACACCCATCAACTAGAGTGTCACAATCTCATCTTTTAAGATTCAGAGGAAAAGCACCCACGAAAATCAAATAGGCGATGTGTCATTCCTGTTTGACCAGTGATGCTATAGTTTTAGATACAGGAAACTCTATCTCCAATTTCAATCACGTTTAAAAACCAATGGAAAAAAGATAAGGACGTTAGTTGGTGCCACACCATCATAAAGATTCTGATTATCTTTCCTTCCCTTCACTCATTGTTGCACATGTGTCTTATTTCTAATATGAATAAAATTCATTGAGCGAGTGTTGCTAGTCAAAATCTGCCATGAGTGCACACTAGAAATGTATCTTATGGGCCGTTAGGTATCCGTAGGAGCGGAGGGAGGGTGGGGGCACGCACCTGGCCATGGCCTCACTCCAGAGAATTGAAAAAAAAAAAATACATTAAAAAAATTGAAAATTTTTAGTTGCACCATGTATGGTTTGGATTTGTATTCAGTGTTGCCCCACACAGATCCAGAGATCGTACTATTTGGTCAGCGCCTGAAATAAATCTTGGTTCCACCCCTGGGTATTTGTAGCACATTTATTAATGACTTATGAATTTGCCTCAAGAAACAAGGTAAATTTATAGAATAGTATAAAATACATTATAGCATGAACTTGCACAATTTTTGGAGTTGATTCATAGAATAATAACGGTGTGTTACTGTTGTCAAACAACTCTTATAATACCTTCTTTCTGATAAGCATTTGTTTTTCCTTCTTAATAAATCTTTAAGGAGATTTATGTTCAATTGATGCCACAAAGGAGAAGAATCATGCACCTTGATTTTCACTAGCTGGAGTGGTGGTTGAAGTTTATGGTTGACGTTCATGCATTACTTCTACTATAAACTATTTCAAATATCGCGGTTTAATATATGCACATTGATTAATAATTTGTTCAACATACTGCAGTTCCTTGATTGGGCATTCTAGCTGATCAATTTATTTGTCTTTTTGTAAGTTACCAACATTCTACAGTTTAATAAGTTTGTAAGTTATCACGCAAATGTGATTGCAACAAATGGCGGCATCTTTTAAGAAGATCAAATGTCAATGACACATTCAATGCTTGAGTTCTCCTCATATATATGCATTTATATTCCACTTACTAGTGTTCCATTTGCTCGCCATAGTCAATAACCAGAATCGAATTCAAATTCAAACCCAAAATCTAAAACCAAATCTGAAATCTGGAACTGAACAGGGCTAGTATAATCGGCTTGTCAATCTGAGATTCATATTTGAAGATCTGAACGCATAATAAATCCGAGTACAATTAGAATCCAGATCCATTTCTTTACCTAATCCTGCTGAATGGTTCCTGCTTCACCTGTTTCATTAAATTAGGCACACAACTACCAAGTGAACAGTAAACAACATACTTCATGTGCTCGATATATACAAAGTTCACTGTCAATCTTTTTAGAATAAATTTACCTGAATCATGGGATTAGTCTATTCTTCTCCTAAACATCTTTTTGTTTTTAAAAACTTGTTTGATACTCATTAGTAGCAGGAAAGGAAGGCAAGTTGAATTAACGGTGTTTGGCTTAGCATGCTGGGTCTGAGTTGTACTTGTGGGTGCCACCAGATAGTATGAGTGGCCATTGGTACAGAGAGGTAGGGCTTCAGCCATTATAGAAGTAGTTGAGCTTCTGGATCTTGTCTGATACCATCTCATCAAGCACAAAAATAGTGTTTTAAGCAGACATTCTGTAGACGTGCAATTAAGTCTCACAGTTAAGGTGTTCTTTTCCTGTATGATCAATGAAGAAGGTTGTTAGAAGACGCACATGGTTTCAAAATGCTGGTTTGTCGGTTGTCGCTGGAAATCGATTGATTTGACTACGATCGCAGAGCTAATACACCTTGATGGTCGCCCTCTGCCACATGGGAAGTTCGCGATACCTGAGCTGGTTCAGAACGTCGTGAGACAGTTCGGTCCATATCTAGTGTGGGTGTTAAGGAATTAAGAGGACCTTTGCATACTACGAGAGAACCGGGAATGCTGGATAAAATGCAGCGGAACATCACCTATGTTCAGTCCTTCGTTTGCTGTGCACAGCAGATTTACCCTCAGCATCTTGCTCAAGAAGAAACATCTATAACAGATTGAGAAGACGAGGAAGAAGAGAGATTTGTTTTATGGGTTTGCTTCTATGAGGCGCCTACTAGGGAGATCAAGTCATTAAACCCTAAGTCTGAGTATTGCTGCGCATAAATAGTGCCGCCTCATAGGTTTTCCCGTATCCCAGTGGGCGGTTACGGTGATGAGAGATTGCCGGAGAGAATTAAGCGTTGCAGTTACGAGACAAATGGGTAGGGCTCTTGGCCACTATCCAACAGGTTTGCCGGTCGATCAGTCGCATCCCAAGACACACAGAAGAAGATCAGATCACAACTAACATTTGATTACTGATACTTGAAATTTCACAGCAAACACACACATGGGGCTTCATCTGTGGATCTAAAGCTTGTATAAACCTGCATAGGGCATGATCACCGAGCCCACCCACAAGTCCCCATTGAACTCTTCTACTTCACTGATAAACTTCAGACTCTTTCCTTCCCTGTCTTCCAGGACATCCAGAACCTCACCATCTTCACTGAGCTTGATGGCCATAGCTTGGGATCTATTGCGCATGAACAGCTTGTGCAAGCGTTGGAAGTTCAATGGCAGCTTAAGGATTGCCCTCTTCAACCAAGAGTCATACTGGAGTACCACTGACAGAGGCCCTTTCCTTCCATGCAAGGCTACCCAGAATTCCCCTGCCGAGTTCCTCTTCACATTGTCCGGATAGCCAGGCAAATGGGCAAAAACATCAGTCTTCCCTGCATTAGGACCTTTGAGCCAGAGCCTTGTGACCCTGCAACCGCTCGACTCGATAACGAGTATGAAGGATCTGTCTCTGCTCAAGGCCACCCCATTGGCAAATTTCAAGCCCTTGAGCAGCACCTTCACCTCCTTTGTCTTAGGATCATAACTCATCAGCCTTCCAGTGCTGTCGCCGCTCGCGACCGACATCGCAAATTGCCTGAAACAAACAAGTAGAAACAAACAAGTAGAATGCCATCAGCAAGTGCTGGAGCCAGAAACTTTTAGCTAAGGGGCATGCATTCTTTAACGCCCATAATATATATATATATATATATATATATATATATATATATATATATATAAGCAAATAATTGTAGGACACCTATACATACATAAAGAAAATTTAAGGGGATTGTAAGCATCCCCTCCCGCTACTACAATCAGCTGAACTATCCCCCATTAATGGTAGCTTAAGGCTCGATCAAGGCTCGAAAGGGTTCGCTCCACCTAACCAAGAGGGTCATTTTTAGACCAACTTCAAGTTAAAAAGATGTTTGAATAAACAAGAGAAGTATCTATAACTGCCCAATTCAGAGCCAAAGCTATGGTTCTCCCAATGCATGTCGGCTAGTACACTCATTCTCACTAATTGAGATCACTATACCTGAGATCACTATACCGCTAGAACCAGTGACCAGCCATCTACCAACCACTTGCTCGAGCCGCTGCACCACCCATCAGTTGTCCGGGCGTAAAAGATCATCCAAACCCAGATCCCAAAGAAAAGGAAAAAAACAGATTAAAGAAAATAAGAATGAAGATCAATACTTAGGATATGATTAATTAATGTTTAAAGTCGTGTGCCTTCTATTAACATGGCAGCCCATAAAAGCACCTAATTTCTAGGTGCTTACTAGGAACAAGACCCATATTTTTGCTTCCAATACATTGAAAATGACATTCATTGTGGTGGGGACAAATCACGTG
Organism: Nymphaea thermarum; assembly: GCA_011799765.1. Classification (NCBI taxonomy): domain Eukaryota; kingdom Viridiplantae; phylum Streptophyta; class Magnoliopsida; order Nymphaeales; family Nymphaeaceae; genus Nymphaea; species Nymphaea thermarum. The sequence continues at coordinate 140,983 of JAANDH010000681.1, read as the reverse complement.
GCACTAAGTTTTGTGGTTGGCGTCCTATCGGTAACACATTGATAATTTGACAATAGGGTGCGGGCTGGGTGCGAATCTGGGTCGCATTGTCACCCACGTCGCCTCGATGCAGGTGCGAGTTGCCGCACCCTGGTGACATATAGTTTGGCAAGCTACTAAGTCACTCAACCTGTATAAAGTATAAATTACAAAAGTAAAAAAAAAAAACTTACATAGTCATGTGAAGCAAATATTAAATACTTTTCCTTGACAATGACGGCCCTATCATTTTCTCAAAGTGACAGTACAAAAGAATCGTACACGAAGCAATGCTTTCTCAGCCCATGTAGAAGTAAAAATATTGTCTTATTTTAAATATTGTATTTAAAGTAAAAAAAATGTATAATTTTATTTATATATCGGTCAGGCTGATTCGGATGACAGAGACGCATATTAGAGATATTCGAAGCTTCTTTTATTTTGTCAAAATTACAATGTGTATCGGACAATGTCTTGGAAGAATACCGAAAAGTCTAATCAGTCATTTAGAGATAAATTTGCCAAAAATAGGACTACCTAAATCTCAAACTTGAATAATAAAACCCGAGAGAAAAAAAAACAAGAAAAAGATCACAAGAAACAGAGTAGAGATCAGGCTGCCATTGGTTATACCTTTAACCTTGGGAACTTTCGATATACAAGAACCTCTTTGCTTCTTTGCCCATATTTTTACCAAAATCATATGTGTGACACAACATAAAGGATCAACTGATCTCATTATGTGGCCCAATTAGTTTTAAATTACTAATATATATATATATATATATATATATATATATATATATATAAAGAGAGAGAGAGAGAGAGATAGAGAGGGAGGGAGGGAGAGAGAAAGAGAGAGAGAGAGAGAAGTTCGTATAAACCAAACCATTTGAGTAAGAAACAAAAAAACAGACATATTGAAATTAATTATTAAAACATCTTTTTTGAAAGCTAGCTTTATAGACATGATCTCAAAAGTGATTTGATGTGAAACATATATTAAGTTAATTGTTTTTTTACTTAAATAATGTTTTTTAATAGTAAAAAAATGAGCAGCTCTTGTAACATCAAAATTTTGATAGTATAAAGATCATTAATTTTTACATTACAAAAATGACTTGAACTGGAACATGATTTATATTAAATAGTGTCTATAAACACATTAGAAGGTTCATGTTTTATTTAAAACATTTTTTAACACTAATTTTAATAAAACACTTTTTAACACTAATTTTAAGAGATCCAGTACCTGCCAACCATTATATATATATATATATATATGGGTAGAAGCTGGACCCTTGATGCATTATGATTAATGATTTTGATCATTAATTTAATTTGATTAATTGGGATACCAAGAAGATGAGGCATTTTAATATAGGAAGCTTGCTTCCCTACATCAGATGCTATGCTCCCATATTTACAAAATGATCCGATGCTCCATTACAGGAAACATTTAAAAAAAAAAAAAAATCGAAGGTCAAGGAAGCAATAAGCGACCGGCCAGGGGGCACCGTGGCGGCAGGCCATCACCGCCCCCCGGCCGGACGTTGCTGCCGCCTGCCGGAACGGCCAATGGGGCATAGCCGGCAGCGAAGAGCCCCAGGCGACGCCCCGGCTGGCTATCGCCGGACGACGCCGGAAGTTTTTTCCTTTTTATTTTAAAAAAGATTGGAACGGTGGAAAGCTCCAGCACTGAAGACCTTCTCGACTATACGAGAGAACACATAATGACACAAACTGTGACCATTAACTCGAGAGTGAATGAAGGGCTTCCTCGAAACAATGGTCTTGTCATTTTCGACATTGATATTCGTGTCTACCACATGGTCTCGACCTATTTTTTTTATTTTTCATTAAAAATCATAAAAATAATTTAAAAATAACAATGAAAAAGAAAAACAGGCCAAAACCGCGGCAATAATTGCTTCTAAAAATACGGCCCATTTACATAAACCTGATTATGAGATCTATTTCTTCCCTAAGCCTATTTATAACGTATAATCTTAGATAATAAGAGATTAAAGAAAAACTTACGATGATAAATAAGCATTATTTTCACAAAAACTTAACAAAAGTATAAATAGGAGAGAGAAAAGGAGAGGGGATCACCTCCTGCTGAAGCGCGAGCTCGAGTCAGTGAAGTAAATGGTATCGTCGACCTGATCGATGTCGAGATGGTTGGTGAAGCGGAAGGGCTCGCCGTCGGCCTCGACGGCGAGCTGAGTCGCAGCGCCGCCGCCCTCGCCCACCACCAGCAGGCCGAAGTAGGCGTCCGCCACGTACAGGTCGCCGGTGGCCTCGTGAAACTGCAGCCCCAGCGGCCGCCCGCACACCTCCTCCTCCCCCATCTCCTTCCCCTTCAGATCGCACCTTTCCCTGTTCCTGTTCCACCACCACACATTGTTCCTCAATTCAATTACTTCGAAACTTAACTAAAGTGTAACATGATTATGACATCGACAATATTGGTAGATCCCTTAGGTCAGGGATAAAAACCAGGACTTCTCAACATTGATCGTTTAAATACCCTTTTACACAATCCAACCGTTTAGATGTCCATGTCATCTTTTGATGTGAAAAAATATATATTGAATTAATATTTTTTATGCCTCATATTCTATAATGTAACATTAACATTTTGCTAGGAAAAAAGTAAAAAAAAAAATCTATAAAACAATTTGAATTAATGCTTGTTTTATGCTGAATTACTGTTTATAAGAGACGTTTGATTTTTATCTCTCATCTAACTGGTGCCTTGGATACATCAATCGCCTCTCTCTCTCTCTCTCTCTCTCTCTCTCTCTCTCTCTCTCTATATATATATATATATATATATATATATATATATATATATATATATATATATATATATATATATATATATATATATATATATATGAGCGCGCGCTTTGTCTCTTGTGTCAAACGTTAACAACATCTTCGTATGGCCTTCCCTGCTTGAGAAGTTCACATCATGAGTAATGAATTTAAGGCAATTCATTTAATAAACTAACGTAGTAACATAAGCATGTATTGGAAAAGAAAAGAAAAATGGAGATAGTTAAATGTCTTAGTCTCAACCATTTAATTGTAGTAAATTGCTGATCACGATCAAGACAAAAGGAAAACATCTTTTTTAATATATAAGTAAATGTTGTAAGCGAACTTGCTAGCTGCCGCAATGTGGCAGGTCGAGCAGTTAAGAGAGCCCTTCAGTTTGTTCAATTTTAACAAGATTGAAGTTTAAATTAAGACAAGAGAGAGAGAATATTTGGTCATTAATCATCATCATTGAACATTTGACGCGAAAGATCTAGTAGCGCTGTAGCAGGAAAGATCCTGAGGAATTCCTGAACAAAGTTTCAAAGCCATAATCATGATCGAGGACCCTTATGCACAGAACAAACAAGAGAGAGTAGGGTTGCTCACCAATAAGGAGAAACGGTGGCGAAGTCCTCCCAGCCACGGGCGGCGCCTCCCCAACGCAGAATCCGGCCATCGGCGACGCCGGTGTACGGCCCCCGTCCCTCGGCGTCGAACGCGAAGCTCTCCGGGCCGGCCGTGCCGTTGAGGTGCAGGAGCTCGGCGCCGTGCAGCACGTCGCGAGCACGGCCCCCGAAAGTAGTCCCGGCGGCCGCCGCCGCTCCAGTCGAGGAGGACCCCGGAGGACCGATGTCGGGGTTTAGAGTGAGAAAGATGGAGAAGAAAGCAAGCGCGGCTGCGGAGACGAGGATTCCCGATCTCATCTTTCTCTCAATCTCTTCTCCCTTCTTCCTCACCTCTCCTCGGAAATGGCGTCCTCTCGACGATCCCAGCAAAATGAGCACAGTTTTGCTCAGAAGCAATAAAGGAAGCACGAAAGGAGTCAAGGACACTATCTCCCCTCGCAGCCTCCATATTTATAGCCGTCGCTTTTAGCTTTTCCCAGTAGTCCTTTCCTTCTAAATTATTCAGAAAGTAGTTGCTCATATTTTCTTGTTTTACTATTTAATCACAAAAAAGTCAAAAGTCAAAAACTAGTTTATAAAAACTCACCGTTAGGCGTTAACGTATCAAAAAAATAATATTATTTATGAGTAAGAAACATTTTAAAGCTTATTTATGAGTAAGAAACATTTTAAAGCTTATTTATGAGTAAGAAACATTTAACTATGGAGTAAGGTACAAGATCTTGCTCAATGTTTTTAATACAAAAATATTTGATGTCTCCCTTGCACATGGATGTTTATAATTTATTTCATAAGAAGCATGTGTTATCCTTTGTGGACCTACTACTTAAATATGACTCTAACACCAAAACTGCAATAATTAAGCTTAAAATTTGCTCAAAGTTAGGGTTTATGTCTTCTGTCATTGCTCTGCTCAAAAGAAACACGAATCGATTAAAAAACATGGCCTATTTATTAATCAAAATTCAAAATGCTTTGTATAAAGTATTCTGAGGACCTTGTCATACATTTGAATAATTTTAGTATAAACTATTTCCCGATATTGTGATCGTCAACAATACATCCAAACAACCTGTAGCTAGCTAATTTAAGTTGATCGAGAACAAAATAATAATAATAATAATAATCCAAAGTTGTATCTTATATCTTACAAAAGCCGAAATTGGGAGGACCCTTCATGAAATCAACATCATGCAATTAGTGCTTCCTGGTTTTCGTCAGGGCCAACTATCATGCACAATCACAATATAACGGCCTAATTTCAAGATTATTTTATCGTTAAAATTCAAGATGCTAACGGGATTCTTCAAAAAAGTATCTTGCTTTAAAAACGTCTCCCACTATCGAATCTTAACCGTAACGCCAAACTCCTTTCCCGTTTTTAATAAGGTGGGTTTTATTTTAGAATGGAGTTTGCAATAGGTTTACTGTCAAATCAATGCCTCCTGACATAGAAATATTATCACACATGAGTATTAATTTATATAATTAATTCACAAAATTGTCATCTCCCATCAAGGTTGACAATGGACCCTTGCTGCATGGAGCTGTCATCTTTTCTATTATTATCTTTTAATACAATAATTATTTTGATATAACATTAATAAGCATGAACTATTTATAATATAACCCTATATCGAAAACGAAAATGTGTCCTTTACTCACGTAATTGTGACAATGATTTTGCAAAATATATATATATATATATATATATATATATATATAATACATGTAATATCTACTTGATGTCATTGAATGGCTAAAAATTTAAATTATGTCATTGAAAGTACCATACTCATTGTTAAAAGTGTGGTGCTTCAAAAGTTTGTATTGAAGATTGTATGAAACTATCAAGGGTTTACAAAGTTGGTTGTTTAAAATAGTTGGTTGTGTTGATTTTTTTTTTTTTTTTTGAGAACTGAAATTGTTAAGAGGCATGTTGGGATTTGGTGGACCAATAGCCTAAACCCAATGTGGGTCGAGTCGTTATAGTGGTATCATAACACGATTCAACACACATACAAATTGTTTTATATATCTGGATGTGTATGTCATAAAAGGGTTTACAAAATTAGTTGTTGAAAAAGTTGGTTGTAGTTCGAGTCGTTGTAAGGTATCAAAACATGGTTCAACACACATACCAGTTGTCCTATATACCTTTAGATGTGTGTGCCATAAAAGGAGTTGATTGTAACATTCTAAAAGTTTAGTATCGTGTTGAAAATTACTTGACACTATCAAGGGGGTTGTTGAAATAGTTGATTGTCCTGATTTCATTATGTGACACTATCGAGGGTTTACAAAATGGGTTGTTGAAATAGTTGATTGACCTTATTTCTATTTTTTTTTTTTTTTTACTAAAACTATTCGGATCTTACTGCCCTATAAACGGCCACTAATCCTTTTGTGACAAATGATTAATATTTTGGTGACTTTTTTACTTTTATCAATCATGGCAACTCAGTTTCGCTTCACTTGCTGGACGTTGAGGTAATGTAGTCATTAATTCCAACTTAATACATATTCTAGCTGCTTTATTAAATGCTCACATTGATGACTTGATGGCTTCTTGCCATAAGAAACATTTGTTGTGTGATATAAATTATATAATATATGTTGTATGATACAACAAATGCTTCTTAGTTGGAATTAATGACTAGGTGACCGCCAACACCCAACCCGAGCGGCGCCATTGAGTTGACCAGACTTAATGGGTTCGTTTGACTGGCAGGGCAAGTGGGCTGTGGGCTGGGGTGACCTGTTACTGTTATTCCCCTACATTAATAATCATCCAGGTCAGGCAGCTTACTAGGAACAGTTCCATGACTAGGCAAGCTCTAATGTCTCTGGTACATTTCTCTAACTGTATCCATTTAAGAGTGTCTGACTCATGACATTGAATGATGTCGTATAAGTAGGGGTGAACAACAAGTCGAGTTCGACTCGTTAAAGTTCGAGTTCAAGTCGAATAATTTGTTTAATGAGTCGAGCTCGAGTTTATGAGTCAACTCGTTCAAATAATCGAGTAGAGTTCGAGTTTGCTGATTTCGAACCGTTAAAGCTCAACTCAGCTCGATTAATGATGTGTATCGCCCGACTCGTTTTTTAATTTAAAAAATCGGTTTTGGAACCCTTTGTCTCTTCTTGCCATTTTGTTCTCAATCGTTTCAAAAATGTTTTCCCCCCAATGAAGAAACCCTTATTCGTAAGAAAACCCTTCATCCTTTAACTTCAACTGGTTTCAGGCGAGGTGCCACCGCTTTGATCTCCCCTTGTTGACGAGGACCGTCGGCATCGGGTTCCCCCGTTCCGGTGACCCTGGTAGAACACCGGCAGCTCTCTCGTTGCAGTGAGCGAGTGAGTACCTCTTTGCCCTTTTGTTCGCTCTACCATATCAAAATTTTTTTCCCCAAACTGAATCGGAAGTCCAGGTTACAGATTCGGCCAACCGAGCGATTCAGCAGTTCGGTCGAATCGGTCATGAACCAGAAAAATACATTTTTATATTTATTAATAAACAGTCCTAAAATATGTGAAAATTATTTAAATAAAAAACGTAAAACTATTTAAAAATAATGAAGAAAATAGTGAGATTTGCCACCAATTCGATTTGACTTGGTTGGTTCAATGCATTTGAACCCTGAACATCACCCTTGACTCTGATTAATAATGGTTGAAAATAATTCATATATCAATGTCAATTCCTTCGTTGGCATAGGTCAAGTTGCATCCCGGCCAAGTTATTGAGTTGCTGGGTCTCATTCAACGCATCAAATGCTCAATCCTGCGCCCAAAAATGATGTAGCTGTTTAGTCAATGGGCCCTCATGCTTTGATGGAAAATTTTCACCTATTTTCCTACTTTCGTGAATGACATGGGCCCGGAAATTCAATCGTCGGCATGATATCGACAATAGTCGTCGAAAACCGAAGCCGGCGAGCATTGGATGTTTTTGCTCTGCGTATCTTTAGGCACCGACACAACTCTGGACCCTAAAAACGGAAGAACACAGGGCTTCGACCTTTTTTTAGATGGTAGGTTGTAACTTTTTGCCTCACATGAAAAAGTTGATTGCTTATCACCCTTGATATATACAAAATATTAAAAGGTTAGTATATTTGGGTCCACAGATTTTGTGAGCTTAACTAGTGAACTCATTTTAATCTCCAAGGGGTTGGCGCAATGGTCCGGTGGGGGCAAGTACATTGTTTCCGAATTCAGTAGGCCGTGAAGCGCAACCAGAACTCTCATGCAACCTGCATTTTGCCAACTTGCACAAATAATAACATGGCGAATTCAATGCCAAATGTAGTTTATGATTCTATACAAGATGTGCACCCAAAATTGGAAGCCAGTGGAAATGGGTTCTATTAATATCATATATCCCACTCCAGATCTTTAGTAACTAGGGATAGAGAGAGAGAGGGAGAGAGTTCAGACCAAGTTGAACTTGTTCAACTAAGAAAATAAGAAAAGGAACAAAGCTTGGCCAGTGGCCACACCACTTAAATGGCGACAAGTTGTAGTATGTGGTTTTTAAAAGATGTGTATTGAAACCAGCAGAATGGGTTCTATTAATATAATCTTTGCCAACTCAATGATGTAGACAAACACAGAATAGAGTGGAATGGGTTCTATTAATATTTTCTGTTCTTTTCTGGACCATTGCCAGCTTAATAGAGAGAGAGATTGCTCCACAAGATGCACAGCCATCACTTGAAGCTAGTGGAAATGCGTTCCTTTAGTGTTATATATTCTGCTCAGGATCTTTAAGTGTGTGCACATATAGTCTCTCTTTCTCTCTCTCTCTCTCTCTATATATATATATATATATATATATATATATATATATATATATATATATATATATATATATAGAGAGAGAGAGAGAGAGAGAGAGAGAGAGAGAGAGAGAGAGAGACTCCATCAATGAAGAGGAGCAAAACCTAAGGAAGTATTTTTATCAGACAATTAGAGTCATACCTTGGAAAGGAACCAAACCATAAATGGACTTCCTAGTCAGTCGCCCAACTTGCCAAGTTGGGCTCTCAATTGTGGAGCATTTAACCTTATGGAGATTGGTGGATCAAAGAAGTCAAAGCATGGGCTTGGATCATAGATCCATATGGCCCAGACACGGTTTATTAAACTTAGGGAGGAGCATGAGGCTCGATCAACTAAAGAATTTGCGTTTGCAAAGGGAAACCCTTCAAGAGGGGAAAAAACTATGCTTTTCAAGGGGCATAGCATAACTGGTCGTCGGGTAGGCAGTGTGTGATGATACTCTTTTCAAACTGTGGGAAGGATGTCCCTTATCCCACCTAAGTCCTCGATGCAGAAGCAGCGAGGATTTGTCGGCTTTTGGGCTTCTTTTTTGAGCGGTAAGTTGTTAACCTCCTGCTCGCCCAAAAAGATTATGCATCTCATCAACACCGGAATAATATTTAAATCAGAAACCAGGATGACTCTGTGAACATAAACCTGATCATAATTAAAAGAAAAAGTTTTCATTTGATTGTAGTTATGTTTGGTAAGTCCATAGAACGTAAATACAATAACATGATAAGAAACTCGTACTGCTCTGGATCTTGGCATGAGCAACTACACACTTTAGAATGAAAGGCCTTTGTTTCCTTTTCTTTCTACTATGTCCTTTGTGCAAATAATTGCAGCCGGTAGCCAAGCCACGATTGTGACTGCTGCAGGCAATGGCCACACCAGCCAACAGAATTTGCTTTATTTATATCTAGATATTTTATTAATTTTCAGTTTTTTTTTTTATATATGTGTCCCTTAAAGTTTGAAATTTAAAATGTCAATGCCAGTTCGCCTGAAATTTTTCCGCAACTGATTGCAGCCCTTATCATATTTCTATTTCTGATTCATTATAATGTCATTGAAGATATGGTTGAAGAGCACCAAATTAAAGTTGCTAAATTTTGACTAGGGTCGAAACATAATGAAATTTTTTAAAATTTACATTTATTTTTTCAATTTTTTTGCTAAAAAATATTTTAACATGTGAACATTCCAATGTGTTTATAAATACTATTTGAACATCAAGTAGGTCTTATTTAAAGTTATTTGTAAGAAAAACGTTGTTTTTTTCCATATTAAAAATTTGATCTTATAAGAGCCATCCATTTCATACAATTATAGAAAATGTTAAACTTAAAAAAGATACTAGCTTAGTATATATATTTTTTAAGGAACCATGATGGAGTTCAACTTGATTGCAGATATTTTGCTCCGCTGCAACTGTGGACATATGGGCAGCATCATATTAAAATATGGAAATATTAGTTTATTTGTGTCCACAGATTTCACATCGTAAATATATGGTTGCAAAAGTTATAGATTCACTTAAGAGCGTGATTTCCGAAGTACACTTGTGCACTTATAAATTGGGAGGAGTGCGTAGCTTGTTTCCGAATTCAGTAGGCCGTGGAGCGCAACCAGAACTCTTCTGCAACCTGCATTTTGCCAACTTGCTCTTGCTCAATAACGTGGCCGATTTAATGCCAAATTTAGTATATGATTCTATACATGATCTGCACCCTAAATGGGTTCTATTCATACGCAGAGAGAGAGAGAGAGTCCCAGACCAACTTTTAAAGAGTGTACCAAAATTTGAATGTATTGGAAAGAGTTCTATTAATATTATGTGTTTTGTTCTGGATCTTTGCCAACTTTAGAGAGAGAGAGAGAGAGAGGGAGGGAGAGTTCCAGACCAACTTTTAAAGGCGTGCAGCCAAAATTTGAATGTACTGGAAAGAGTTCTATTAATACTATGTGTTCTGTTCTGGATCTTTGCCAACTTTTGAGAGAGAGAGAGAGAGAGAGAGAGAGAGAGAGATGTAGCAAAATTTAAATAGGAATGGGTCTTAAAAAGAAGAAAAGAACTTGGCCACTTAAATAATGCCAAATGTAGTATATAGTTCATTAAAAGGTGTGCAGCCATAATCTGAAACTAGCAGAATGGGTTTTATTGATATGATTGTGGAATCTTTGCCAACGCAGAGTGGGTTCTCTTGATATATTTATGGAAATATTGTTCTGGTATGGAATCTTTGCCAACTATCAAAAATTGAATCCCATGGATGGGGGGAGAAGGGAGAGACAGAGATGAAAAGAACTATATTAAACCAGACATCCAAAGAGAAATAGATCAGTACACCAGCCCTACAAAATACTTTTATTTTTACCTTACTGCCTTCAAATATTTGCTTATATATATATATATATATATATATATATATATATATATATATATATATATTGGCATTTCTCAAAGCATGAAAGTTTTAGATCGGCAGCCAAAATTTCTGACTCTACCACTGTTTACATACTTGAAATATAATAGAGCCTAATTCCCAGCAACTCCTTATTGGAAGCTGTCAATCTATCAGTTAATTATGCACTTATGGGGTGAGGGACTTGTCAAAACCAAGATGGTGTCATTAAATTATATGTGATGTGAAAAGGACTCACTAATATGAAAGCTGAAGCATAATAGGCTCTTAAGACCAATAGTATGATACCGAAAACTTCACACAGCAGAATGAAAAACATCATCTTGTCTTTGTTCTTTCAAATTCCATATTTGTACAAATAATTGCAACATGATCATATTTCTGGTTCATAATAACTTGATTAAAGATATGGTTAAAGGGGCACATGAGTCCTTCTTTACTTCATTACCTCTTTCACAAAGGGAAAGCTCCCTAAGAAATTTGGCATGTATGGTTGTATTTTCACATATAAAAAACTTGAATGTGTTCTTCCAAAAAATCCCACACACCAAGAGTATAGAAAAGTGAACCCTGCTTCATATCCCTAACTCCTCTTAAAGGAAAACATGCATTGGGAGACTTCAGAGTTTCAGTCTCCCAATGTTCAATAGATCGGATCAGATTTCGATATTCAAAACGATTTAACATCCGATAACAAATTATATCAGATTTGGATTTGAAGATGGCATTCCATTGGACAAACTCAATTTCAGATAAACATCACGTATCAAATATCCACACATTTGGCAAGCCAGTTTCTAACATATCAAATTCCATTGTGTAATCAAAAGTCAGATTTGATTTTGGATGTGAAAATGAAAACTGGTTTCAGATCTGATTTGGATTGTGAATTTAAAAATCAGATCCGGGTATGGTGTAGATTTTTCATTGAACATTTCAAAAGTGGGTTATGCAATTCAGATCTCATCCATTGACAACAACCCTAAGACCAAGACTAGAAGCAGCAATGGCAAGAAAATTAGCTGTTAAAACTCTATTTTCCTGTATCTTCGCATGATCACCAAATATTGGACAATCTTGGCAAAAATGTTGAGCTTTCAAATTTTTTTACTTTTAGACTGGGATGTTAGAAAATCCTTTTGAAGAATTCTAAAGGGAGGAGATCTATGGAGGTCCTAGGCCAAGACTTTGGCAGATATAAAGGAAAATGAAGCTTGGAAGCAGGGGCCGCCAGAAATATGTCAAAATATATTAATTTATACGAACTAATTTTGAATATTTGGCATTTTAACTTGCATAAATACGTAATATCATGAAGATTAGGAAAGAAAGGAATTCTTTTTTCTTGGCCAACGTAATTTTCTATCTTTGACAAAGGAAAAACCATCAAAGGTTTGCATTCATGCTGGATCCAGATTTTCTACCGAACGGAACATATGAAATAAGATTAAGATTTGGACTCGAATTCGAATCCTGTCTTAGACTTTTATAATTGGATCCCACTCAGGTATCATGTTCAGATTCAGTTTTGAAGCTGCACGCCAAATGTGAATAGGACTAACAAGCATACTCGGATATACTTCTTTTGCTAGATCCAAATAAACAGATAAGAAATTGGATATGTCGGATCCATTTAAATCCCCACACGAGCCTTGGAAACACTGACTGCAGAAGCTCAAACGCTATAGAATCGTCCCTTCAAATGATACCCATCTTGATTCTCGAGAAAGAATTAGATTTGTGGAATAGATCTTCGGTCTCCGGTTCCCGTAATTCTCTATATCAAAATGTTCAACATGAAATCCACATGTGATGCAGGGAAAGAGCCAGGTGTTGTGCTGTGTATGCAGTTGCCCACACAGGCCCGTATAATATATTTTATTTACATATTAGTTTCATAGTGGTGAAGAGGGAGTTTATGATGCTGCTGTGGTGGTTTTTGTATGATATTTCTTGAATCTAACTTGGCGTGGGAAATAGTTGCTGCAATTTTAAGTGCACAAACACAACAAAAGTTTGAATCTTTAAGTTGTATTTAACCATATAGATGTAATCTTTATGCTCCTTAATTTCTATTTGAGTACCATTGCATGGGAATGCTTAATACTAGCTTGCCGTGGATAGTAGATGAATGCAATCTAGATTCTAAAGTTTTCCTTTGAAAGTTAACGATATAAATACGATTTTCATACTTTTATTGCAAGGGGATACTTTTAGACTAGATAGTTTTTGTCACAGACACTGAATCTTAGATACGACAACCCATCGCTGCCTCTCAAACACGCCTTATTTTTTCTTTTTCAATACACCGATTCAACCAAACTAATAAGAACATTATACATTAGGCAACGTCATGTATCAAGTTGAAACCGTCGTGTTGGATCCATTTAAACCAAGATTTTCTTCTTGTTTCCAAAAGCTTTGCATAGAGAGATCTAGCAATTGATTGATCTAAGAATGACGTCCATAATCAAATCATTTTTCCTATGATAAGAAAATAAAGTTCTTTAAGAACTGTGTTATAAGGATACTTCTGATCAGAACGCTGGTGTTCTTATGATCAAATGGGCGCGTTCTTGTGTTCCTTGAAGTGAAGTACAAGAGTACTCTCCCATCTTATGGAACCCAGCCAAGTGCCCAATGAGCCCTAGGCACCCGATAGGCGTAGTGTAGCGGGTCTGAACTAGCCTATGAGTGAAAGTTTAACCGTCAATTTCATTCTCATGGGCACTATTCTTCTAAACTGCAAATTGTAGATGCACGACACTCTTGTAGGCGGGTGTCTCGCTCCCTACCATGTCGCTGGTTCAAATCTAAGTAGCACTGACCACAGGAAACGATCTTCCAGGTTTTATGATCTAAGCAAGCAACAAAATCTCTCATCCTACAGTTGTTTTCCCCAGTAAAAATGAGACATCATGCACCTCCAAATTGAGAGAGACATTGAGGAAGGTGAAAAATACTCTTTAAATACTCTTTTCTTAGATTCATGAACCAAATTCGATTCAATTCTAGAACTAAACCCACCTAGCCAAGTGTTTAGAGAACTTTTGTCCGCAAAAGCGAAAGCCGACACTATCTTCTAAGAGCGCAAAATTCGCCGGCCCTACCTCTGATTCTCGATACGCCCACGACCAGTCCGACCTGGTCCACGTCATTTCGATGTATGGGGTCCAGCTCCAGAGAATAGGATCCAGTGATGGACATGAGCAGCATGCAGTGCCCACCATTGATGCCCACTGATGGCTACATGGCAGTGAAGGCCAAGGAGAACTATTGAGCAACAGGATGTGCCCATGGACCCACTGTCAATTCTGGGCGCGCCTTTGGAACAAGCCCACATGGGCCTGAGCTCAAGTCCATTGAACCTTTTGTTTCACGCTAACTAGTCCGCATCAAAGCCATTACCAAGATTTTGTTGTTCCTCAGTCTAAAAACATATCACGATCAATTTGGATTCTCTTTGCCCATAATTCTGGTCCTAAACAAGCAAAAGTTTGGAGAAGAACAAAAAATTATATGTAGTTTTCTTTATGAAATTTTACTTTTCTATAATTTGAAACATTATAAATAGTTCCAATCAACAAAATATTTGGAAAGAGGTGGATTGATTGAATTGTAGAAAGCAAACTTAATGGATTGAATTTATCATACTGGTTTGAATCCAAAATACTACACCATTTTGTCATTAAGGGTCCAATATTGATCTGTATCATATATAATCTGCCTCATGATCAAATTCAAGATTGGATCCACAAAAGTGATCCATGATCTGATTCTCAAATGGAAACCCGATTTGCTCGGATTCAAGCCAGCAAAATGGACTCAGTGTAGGCGGCCTGTGGGATATTTTCTGATCTATGCAAGAGTTCCAGAGTCTCGCCAAAGACTTGACTCAGTGAGAGCCACAATTGACTTCAGATGCAGATCACTGATGATATGGGAAATTTCTGCATGTGGACTTTTTGTCCCTAATCTCAGAAGGGGTCCCAAAGTTCAGAATTTCTTTCAACACCAGCCAAACATTTTTCCGTCCCAATCTTTGGAATATATTCATGAAACAATTACAAACTGTTCACTTTGTCAAACGGGGTCTTCATATAATACATGTCAAAAACATTCACTTTACTGCTTCGGTTTTAGGCATCCTTTCCATTTACTAGTAACTATGTATGAGCCAAAACTCTGCGTGTTTGTGTTTGCGTTTGCGTTTGAGTTTGTGTTTGACTACGGGGATTTTAGATCCGTGATTTTCAAGTCCGACCCTCTCCTCCCACCCTCCCCAAATCTGATTTCAAACCACGCTTGTTACATTAAAGTGTGTACTTGAAATCCGCATTCGCGTAGAGGCTGTCGATTTCGGCTATCATGGATTTGAGATCCTTCGGGTCTAAGATCTGTGGGGAATCAAACACAACCTGGGAAACTGAATCAGTAGATACTTCAGTTAGACAAATTTTAACGAAATTTCATCCTACATTTGGCTTACTGGCAACTCTGTTTACGTGTTTGAGAGCCTCAGATTTCTAAGAAATGATGGAGCACAAAATCGAGGATTTGACAAAGTATGGATCTCAAATCGTATTTTAAAAAGTCTGAGCCAACTGAGATTCATGAATTTCAAACTTGCATTGACAAAAGATCTGATTTAATAGCCTCAAAATCAGAGAATCTCAAACAAGAGATCGGAGATGATCGTGAAACGGCCATTAAAAATAAATTCTTACTTGAATGATAGTTATATATATAATATGTAAAGAGGAATTTGGGGTCCCATATCAAGAATATCTCAAGAATTCGGATTTCTTTCAGACTGGACCCACACGGGTGTGGGCAGAGTCCAAACGCGCTTGAAGTTGTGGAAGGTAAGTGGACCTTGGTTGCCCTAATCATTATTGAGTCAAATTCGCTTTTTTTTTTTTTTCAAATTTCGAAATGATTGTCAAGTTTTAAAACTAAGAACTTGCAATTCAATTTTGATAATCCACAACCACACCATTAATGTTGTTTATATATTGATATTCAATGTTCAAAAAAATGTATTTAAATTGGGTAAGAAGGAAAAAAGTTGTGAATTAACATTAGATGACTGAATTTTTTTTTTCTCATTTTTGTCTCAATAGTCTATGTGCAGTAAGTGAATGGTTTATATTGTTTCTAATGAACTAGCACTTAAGGATCTGCCACTTATCTGTGAATAGGTGTAAATAGAGGTTAAACTATTGTCACAAATATTGTGATAAGGAAAATCTTTGGCGAATTTCTTAAATATTGAGAAAAACTAGATAATTTTTAAAAAATAAAAAAAAATCATAAAAAACGTTTAACGTATTAAGATTATTACAATCTTGGGAAAATCATGATAAGATAGATATGTTTTCATTTTTGGAAAGATTTTCAAAATCTCGCTAATTTTTCCTTTTTTTTTTTCGTTTCATGTAATTTTCTCGTAGACATCACTAGATTTTCAAGAATCTCGTGATATCTATGACACTGTGAGTGTGTGTCCAACATTAGATGTTAAACCCATCGATGATAACCTAGGCTTTTGATTTTTTGTATATTGATGGTTGATAACAAAAGGAGAAAAGATTGTGAATCTATACTAGATGATTAAAATGCTTTATATCTTCTTTTTCATCATTTATTTTCTCCTAACTGTCCATTGAAGTAAATCAAAAGCTTAAATTATTCATGATATGTTAACACCTAAGAGTCTGATACTTAATTATGTCTCTATATATGTATAAACTTACAAGTCATTTGATCATTTAAGTGCAGATGAATGAAGATAAGCAGTTCATCATCAAATTGCTTGACAATCTAGGAAGCACATGACAAAGGGTATTCTTCTGCTGTGAACTAAAAGCTTACAAGAACTAAGTTTTTTCTACATTGCAGAAGAACTGGAGTTTGGCCAAAGATAGTGTAGGTATTAAAGCATCTGACTCTGTTTTTGTTCCTGCACAGGTTCAGTTTTTTAATGAAATTTGGATGAATATAGGAAGAAGAAACTACCAAATAGACCTAAGGTTGAGAAGCAACTGGTTGACTTGGGTGCTCAATCATTAGAGTCTAAATTGCATATTATTTTCTGTTAGCTGCACAGATTTGAAAAGAGGGTTAGTTGTTCATTTGAAAATATTCCAACCACTCATCAATTTTTATATCCATCTTTTTTCATTCATTTGTTTTGTCATCAATTCCCTGAAAAAAATAAAAATTGAAATCAAAAGAACGGTAGTTGGTTCTCAAGAACTTTACTTTACATACGTGTAAAGTAGCTAATTCTCATATACGAGATAAATAAATAAATCACTTTCAGCAATTTGTCGCCTTAGTGTCACCAAAAACTTGAGAATACTTTTTCCCTTTCTGTATTGAATCCACAAGAATATGAAATCTTGAGACCTCAAACTATGTAGTTGTACAATCTCTATATGCCTGCTTTTGTATATGAACTCGGAATATTTTTTTCGTTGAACAAAAGAATATGAGAAATTTTATGCCTTTTTAGATCGGCTGTAAACTGCCCATCACTTATTTAGACAGAACCACATCATCGTGGCAAACCACTTGTCTGTGTCAATGATTCTTTCCGAGTTCTATATGACAGGAGGAATTTCATCGTCAAGATGCTTCTGACAACAACTTCCAAATTTAGGCATTCACTTGTTATCAAAAAGTTACATCTCCAAAATTGAGCACAACAAAATTTGAATGAATGGATTTACAGGGGTGTTACCTCTCTACTACAAGTCTACAAGCAAGAAAAGAAAAAATTCATCATCATCCACGTATTAACAGTGACAGACATCATCTTCCTTGGTGATGGCCTTGCCAAGAGTTCCATATACATCTCAGGGCAAAGTCAACCCACCAAATCTGAGCCTTCTGCTTCCTGAAGAAAAGATGTCAGAGATCACTTTTCTCTTGTTTGGACTCAATTGTTGCTGTTGATGACAATACTGCTGTACTTGTGGTTGCAGTTGCTGCGGCTGCGTCTGCTGTTGTTGTGTTTGTGATTGTGGCATCTGTTGTAGGTGTTCCTGAGGTTCTGGGGATTGTTCTGGCAACCTCTCCTTCTCTTTGATTTTCCCTTTCAGTAGATGGGGTTTAAGCCTATTAACATCTGATAATTGCACTGGTTTGACAAAAAATTCCTCTGCCCCTCCTTCCAAACACCTGTTTTCATTCAGTATTTTAGCCAACCGAGGATATAATCTATTCATTTATCATAGTTGCAAGAAGGAAAAACAAAGGAACCATCTTTGACCATGTAAGGAAGCATGATATCCAAGGACACTTTCCTCTCACCTGTTAATCCTTGAGGGCAGATTCTCAGAAGACATAACCACCACTGGTATATCCCTTAGAGAAGAAGACCCCTGAGATAAATGGAAAAACTAATGAGACCAGAGGATTCATAAAAGTAAAAGAAGAAGATACTAAAATAAAAGGGCAACACAAGCCTACCTTGATCTGTTTCAGCAGATCGTATCCAGTCATCCCAGGCATGCAGTAATCGGTTATAATCAAGTTGACCTCCATTTCCTGTAAAAATTGAAAAGGGGGAAAGGAGGAAGAACGACCCGTTAGAAATCAATTGGAAAAAACATCCAACTTAAACCAAAACAAAAAAACTCCAAGACCAAATCCTTACATGATTCAATCCCAAATATTCCAAAGCTTTGGACCCAGAATCGAAACTTGTAACTGCAGCAAAGAACACCGATGTGTCAGAGATAGAAGAGAAGTTGCAGAAAAAGAAGAAAAACAGACTGAGGCGACCGAAGAAACAGATCATGCTTTCAATCGAGACATACCATGATAAGAAGATATCTTCAGGAGTTTCTCAATGAGTTTTCTGTCTATGAGGCTGTCATCGACTGCAAGGACGTGAAAGGGAGCATCGGATGCTGCGCTCATGGTTTCCATTGGGCACAAGATCGCGAAAGCTATGCAGGGAAACTCAGGAGGATGAGAAATTTAAGGGTGGCGACGAGAGAAGGTAAGGGGATGCTGATGGCTCTCAAGGGCCGATTGGAAGAAAGCCCATCACATTCTGGGCTGAAATAGACGCGCCCAAGATCTTAGAATGCAAAGATCCGACCAGATTTTCACCGAATCTTACAAATTCCATTAGACCCAAATGGGAAACGTGAGATTGCTCAGAGATCTCCTTATTCTTTTTTCCCCTCTGCCTTCTTTCTTACACAAGTAGTGAGAAAGAAAGCAGAAACTGCAAGAGGGGTAGATGGATTCTTTGATTTGGACACATATGGCGTTCTTGTTCTCTCAAATGTTCTGTTGCAGTTCATTACCCACATCTTTTGCTTGATTTCCAGCCTACCCATTGTTTTAAACAGCCAATATGGTGAAAAAAGCTCGGATATTTCTGTCATTTTCATAAGATCAAAGCTTCCTGACACAAGGGTTGAGAATATCTTTGACCAAATCTTGTGATACCCTTTTGGTAATTCCTCCTGCGGGCGTCCCTTTCAAAATCTGGTCTTTGGTAGTGCAGCAATGGCCCACATGATCCGCTGTGTAGATTTGGTGATCTCATATTTGTTCGTTTTAAATTCAGTGTTTTTAAATGGGAGAGAGACAAGGATCACCTGTTGCAGAAAAGGATTATCGAAGCTTGAGTATCAATTACAAGCCAAATGAGGCCATTATAAAATCCTGAACCTCAGTCGCAGTTCCGTTGGTAGACATGGCCTTTCGTGGGAAGCTCAGGACTGCCACCGCTTATGGGCAGAGAAAGAAAATCAAGTTGCGAGAATGTTGATGAACATTTCTAACTGTTGTTCGCTTCTTGACGGCAGATCTTCCGCATTTGAATCTGGCCAATTTAGAAACATATATCAGATAGTTTATAGCTTGGATATTTGTTTCCAATTGTCGATTTGGCCAATCTCAGCAATGTTGATCACACAGATTGTTCCAATCTTCTTTTCCAGACGTTAATCCGTGCCAATTTAGCAATGTAAATCGTGGAGGTATTTTAGTTTGATATCTTTCTTTCTCCTGCGCTTGATATCAGATGGAATCGCATACAGTTTCTTATTATACAGGATCACTTACAGGTTGCATTTGAATATTAATACAGATGAGAGCAGTTAGGATATAAGTTGACATTTTGGTTTTTTCAGCTATGCCAAATTCATCTGATTTTTTCATGTATTTAAATCTTCTGAATCCGAACTACCTCCTAAGTATCAAACACCGAATCTGACAAGCAGGATTTTTGATTCGGTTCCCATTTCCCACTTTATATCCAAGATTTGCGATCTGACTTTTGGGGCTGAACTAGAAATCCTTTATCTGTTGTTTGCTTCAAAGTTTAAACGTCATCGCTATTGTAAGATCCAAGGCGACATGAAATCTTAATACTCTGCAGTTCTGCTGCTGCCATTGTTGTTGTTACCGTGGCTTCCCGTGGTGTAAAGTCTTCATTACCGAGTTGACGAACAACCATGAGACAAATTTAACATCAAGTGGCTTGGAAGAAATTATGATCGGCTCTTGGTCCCCTGTTTGAAAAGCTGGGACCGGAACAAACGCCATTAATGATTAATGACAGAGATAAAGCTTAATTAAGGGGATGGCTGTACCTCCTTTGGACTTAGTCCAGAGCATTCATGTCTTTATTTTAAGACCAACCCCTGGTTTCCTTGTCCCTGTCAACCTTTTGGTGTGTCAAGTCATGTGCTCTACCCCATGTTGACCAAGTGGGTGGAAGCCAAATTATTTGATTTCCTGAAGATCTGCTGGCCATGGGCCTTGCTTCCCCATTTAGCAGATGTGCTCTCCCTGCCATATGGACCACCCCTGTTCTTGGACACAAGGCAATTTTAAAATACAGATGCGCTGAGAGAAATAAAAGAAAGTGTCTTTTTCTCTTCTTTTCACTCTTGGGCATGCCAACTTTTAGTTGAAACTCATCTTTTATATTTCTACATCACACAAGTCATGCACTAATTTTGCAGGTGCAGTTTCCAAGTCTGAAAACCTAAAAGCCTATACTAAGAGATTATGTGTAGATCAGCTTTTGTAAGCTCATAGGGACCTCAGGTTGTCGGGTTGGTTTCCGTGGGTGCCAACCTCATGGAGGCAAGGGAAAACAAGCAACTTTTGATCTAAGACAGAATTTTTGCAGAACTTTCAGACTGTTGAACAATGAAACCACTTCTGTGGAATTAGTTTTCTGCAGAAAAGACTCAAGGAACACAAATTTTTCTTCTTATTGCACATGAAGATATGCTTGGATCAATTCAAACAAGAGAATAAAGTCCAAGATTTTTAACCTAACATATCTTCACAATTTGGGGACTGTTTGGATTCATTAGTTGTAACCAATCTTGAGAACCACTGCACCATAGCTAGGGACCATCACCCATCTGGCCACCTAACCACCAAACAGATGAGACATGTGAAGGTGATGCCATGGGAGGTTGTTTGGGAACAAAGCCACCAGCCATATCACCATAATGTGTGCTCCAAAACAATGTCCATGGAGTTTATTGTCCTTGCAACAGCTTTTTAATGTTTTGGACCTTTCTAGATGTGCTTGGGCAGGAGGATCACTGGAGCTACTAGGCATATCTCCTGTTGGTGGGCTAGGGATTGCCAGTGGATTAGATTTATTTGATCACCCGACCCGTATCCGATACTTTCTGGGGTTTGCTAAGTAAGGAGAATAAGATCCTGCCGCTATTCGAATTCGGATTTGGTATGTATTTTCGAAGCGAAAACGCGATTATATCGCAAATTAAGTCACAATTTAACAAAATTATGAGTCGCGGCACAATTGAGGATATGATCCTATTGATTTGGATTTGCTATATCTTTCATGTACAACCTGCAGACAACCCATTTTGCTAAAAGCAAAGGTGAGGACTGACCCAGCCTGCCCCCTCTAGGGACACACCTCACTGTGGGACACTAGGGAATGTGCCCTACAACATGATGAAATAGCACCTAGTGTTCATCCTTCTTTTTCCATCTTTTTATTCTTTTTTTTTTCAAGTTTAAATGCACTATAGTTATTGTTTGCTTGATATATAACGCGGTTTATATGGATTTCTATATGCTTTTCAAAATTTAAATGTCTTTTTTTTCTGTAACTCTACTTCTCCATATATTTATTGAAAATGACAAACATAATGTAAAGTATTTAGTTTAAACGAAGACATTTTTAGGACGGGTAGCCACTAACTTATCGGATTAACTGTGTCAAGATAATTTTTTAGAAGTATGTCAACATCGTAGATGAGTTGTCTGGTTGATGGGGGAACAGATTATGAGTTATTAATCAAAATTTAGAGGAACTGTACCAATTATTTCGGTGTTTATTGTATGGGCTCGAGCGGATCATGTGGGCTCATCAACTAAAGAACATTTTTAGATGTGCTTTGTTTTTTAAAGAAGGCCTTGAATGCAAGACAAAGCTACTTAGCATGATAAAGTATTTCATAGGTGGGGAGAAATCTACAACTCCCCTTTCCCCCTTTGCCTTCAATTTTCTATCCTTTCGTTGATTCCTGCTTTCCACTTTTATTCGCAATTATCTCTACCTTTTTGTTGATTTAAAATTTTTTTCATAAAAAAAAAAGATAACAATGTCAATGCATATCGACTCCAAAGGAGTCCAAAAAGAAATACCAAAAAAAAAAATAAATCAAATGGTATAGTCAGTTCAAAGAAATGTCATAAATGTCAGTGGCAACAGTAACAATAGGTTATATTGTTATAGTATTGTATGATTCTATTTCAATTTTGAGAACAGTTTCATGAAACAGAAACAAATTGTTTTTATTGCCTGAATGGCTACTTAGGGGCTGTTTGACGATGAGAACAATAACATATTGTTTCATATAATTGTGTGAATCTGCTCCAATCACAAAGGCAGATTATATGAAATAATATATTATTGTTTCCACTGCCAAACAACTTCTTATACTGTATTTGATGACAATAGCACATTATTTCCGTCTCATGAATCTGTCATAAAAAATAAGAGAGATTTGTGAAACCCTTGTTACAGTTTTATATGAACATGTTGTATTATTTTGTAAGGCAGGTTCATGGGACAATAACAATATATTTACTATTACCAAAGAGTCATTCAAACAACAAAGTGCATCATGTGATTTATCAACTTGGATTTTTCGCTTTTTTCCAGCTACTTTGATACATCTTAGATTCTTGGTGGGCCAATGTGATGGAGTTTGATAACTATCGGATTAAAGTAAATTTAAATTAGTCCTGCTGAAAACAATGTGATGCAAACAGGTATATTTTGCGCATGCACATAATATATATATATATATATCCATTGGAATTTTTTTTCAAAGTAGTTTGTCAATAAAAAAAAAAATTGAATGGTAACTATAACGTCTAAAGTTTTAGAGTCACTCAGCCATCTAAGATGACTCTGAATTTGAGACCGTTGATGGGATGGCTAGATGACTTTGAATTAGAAAAGTCATTCTCTCTCTCTCTTTCTCTCTTTCTCTTTATATATATATATATATATATATATTAATTATAAGATTTGACTGCTTAAATATGTGGACCACACAAAGATATGGACAATCATATGGACCAAGTGTTTTAATTGTGTATCTGGGCAAATCTGGCCCACATATGCGCTGGGCACAGTTGTGTTTAATTTGAGAGCCAAGAAATGAAAACAGACATGAGAAGCAGAAACGATTCTCTGAGACAGTTCACGGAAATTTGCGATCTCTTGATTACCGGCGCCCTCACGAGCTCGCCCCCATTTATTTAAGCACATACGATACGGTCCGAAGCATCGATCCCCGCAGAAAATTTTACCACGCAGATCGCCGCGGTACGGCCAAATCTCCGAAAACCGCGTCAAGGACAGCCGGAGAAGATGCCAGACTGCACTCGGTGGTGCGCTTCTGAGATTTGTAAATGATTGCGGATCTCGAAGATTTAGAACTCCATTAAAACTTAAAAGCTTTCCCGGCTTCATTAATCTTTTCTTCTTCTGCACTTCGTTTGCTGTACAAGCATCGATCTCCTCTGCAAGTGGGGAGCCTTTTGGACTCGATGGTCTTCTTCTCCATCTTAATTAGTTAAAAAAAGAAAGGCGGGAGGGAATAAGAATGTCTGTTTTTCTCCTAACATCTCCACAACCTTTTCTGTCAAACACTATGAAGAATTACAACCCTTTTTTTTCTTTTCTCCTTGTCAACTTTGGGGTTGCCTCTTCATTCCCACTCTGGCTCCCTTTTCATAAATTCTTATGAATAATATCTAGTGGAAAGGTGATATCTTTATCCTTGTAAAGTTAAGTTAAAAGGGTGAAAACCTGAGATGCCAATTACAAATAACCCAAAATAATTTGACGATGTCCGGCAATGGTAACACAATGTTATTATCATAGTCACAAATAATGTTGTAGAGTTTTAAACGGCGAGGTTTTTCTCGGTACAATACGGTGGGCTTGAAAAAAAATGCAGTAAATTTTTAAAAGTTTTAAAAAACTAAAACTGAGGAGAAAATAAAATAAGTGAGAAACTAATAACACAAACATCACAATATAAGTAGATTCACAACAAATAAAAAATGAAAAAAAAAATTGCATTAAAAAACTAAAAAATGTGAAAAAACGAGTTAAAATGCATTTTTTTTTGTTTTTATTGTTTAAAAAATGTGTTTTTTTTTGTTTTAAACGGTCATTTATTTTTTTTTTTTGCATTAAAAAAAAAGTGTGTTTTCTAGGACTATGGTTACTATACCATCAATGTGTCTAAAAAAATGGGGCAGATTCATAGAATATTTGTAACAAGTGTTTCATGAATCTGCTTCATTTTTTACACACATTCATAGAATAATAACACCGCTTAGGGTTGCAAATGAGCCGGGTCTATTTTAAACCCATTGTCTTACTGCTTGGCTATGCCCCATATGTTTTTATTCAAACACGAGCATACACTGACATTGGTAGCGGCTATTCGTCAATTCCGGCCAAGCATCTCTAGAAGAAAGAAGATGTTACTGAGATTTGACGCGTTTACCCGAAATAAAACTAAATTTATCGATCATTACATATAATTAAATCAAGGCAACTAAAACTTTATAAGAATGTACAATTAAATTTGACAGTTGCAGGATCTTTGGTTGACTTGAACGCAATCACATGCACACTTAACCGTGTCTAAAACAATTACTAAAACAAATGTTTCAATAATGTCACGTTACTCAAAGAAAGGAACATGATGTAATGATATTCTTTATTAGATGCGCACCTTTGTTATGGGCTTAGGTTTACTGGAATCAAACTTTTTTGCTACTGGGAGTTAATAAGTGTATCAAGAGCAGTTGCTTCCCTACAATGTGCAACTTTAGCATACAATATTGATGAGAAGAAGCAAAGAGGTCTCTTGATGCACATAATGTTCAGTCAAAAAGAGACTGGAAAACAATGTTTAATTATATGATGGCAATGAGACTTTTTTTTTTTTTTTTAAAAGGTAACACGACCAGTATAGTTGCAAGCTTCAAGCAAGAAAAAATATTAAAATTTATTAATTAATAAAATGCACTATTTATTACACAGGGTCTCCCTGAACTCAACTTTTGCTTCTTCCTTGGTTTGAGAATTTCTCTTGGCCAACGTTATGGTTGGCAAGGAATGACATTGTTTTTAGAGGCCAGGCGTTAAATATGAAGAAAACTTATCCTTGATGTTTTTAGAGGACACTCAATCGAATAAAGAACTTTATTGATATGATCTTAATAATGGATTGATGCAAGACATATATTAAGTTGATTATTTGTTAGATTTTAATGGTGTTTTTGAATGGTCCCCATGGCATGATAATAAAAAAAATCAACATTTTTCAGTAAAACAACTTGAATCAAAATATGTTTCATATTAAATTAATCCTTGTAAATATATTATTGTATTTAAAATAATTTTTGAACAAAAAATCAATGGGACTTGTTTTTATCCCTGACCTAAGTGTTTGGAACTAATTTCTCTCTCTCTCTCTCTCTCTCTCTCTCTCTCTCTATATATATATATATATATATATATATATATATATATATATATATATATATATATATTCTCTCAACATTTACGCGCATTTGAAATTTGAATAAAGGAAAAAGAAGGAAAAACTTTCATTTGTACACAAAAGTGAGTTGTCGAATAAGAATTGGATATGTCAAAGGGACCCTTTCACCCGCAGGCTTGCATCGGAGCCTGCTCAGTTTTGGAAAAATCAAGTTTAGACCACAAATTCTTTTCATAATTAAAGAAAAACTAAAGAAAATTCAAAATTAAAGAAAGAAGAGGATGATTTATATGGTCTAAGCAGGCTTTAAAATTTGTTAACTAGCATTATAAGTATGAAACAGATAGTAATATTTAAGTAATGGTAGCTGAATCAATACAAAAACTATGTAAAATCGATTCAAGCAAGCATATTCAGGCTAATTCCAATTAATTTTAACACCGTTAATTCAAATTCATTTAATCAATTGAGTGAACCCTCATTCTTTACTTTAGGGGCTATTCGGCAATAGGAATGGTGCGTGGGTGTTTCACGAACCTGTTTCAAATTTGAGATAAATTCATAAAACATTCACAAAATTATCTCAATACCAAACGGCCCTAGAGGCATTTGATAATACATGCTGCCTTAGTGCTTAGTAAATCTGTTCCAAAGATTGAGGTAGGTTTAGAAAACTTATAACAAATTCATAAAACATAACGCGGTTCAATGTTTATGTTACCAAACACTAATCATATCTCTAGTTGGCAGCAGAGAGTTGACTTGGAAACAGGAACTTTTTAATAAGTTGCTTTTCGCTTTAGAATGAACACATATTCCTCACATATACTTGTTATATTATATATTATATTATATATATATATATGTATTTATATATATATATATATATATATTTATATATTTATATTTTGTTTAATTATTTCGTTTCATCAATGCAAAGTCAAATCCTACTACAGTAAATTACTGGCGTTTATGTTTTCTTAAGCAGGAAAATCCATCAACATGGGAACAGTATTTGGATATTCTGTCTTCACTGACAGATTATGCAATCCCAAAAAGTAAGTGATATTAGGAAAAGCGAAGGAGAGAGAAAAGGGGGAAAGAATTGAATAGAATATATTGCAACATATTTACTAAAACTTAATGTGGGAAAACTTTGTGCTTAAGTGCCAACATTTTTCTTGTATAATTTTGAAACGGTACCCCACTTTTCTGATTTTGCTACTAGAGGCCACATTCTTTAGGATAACCACCAAATGAAAGGTTAATTAAATTTATCATCATGTCAAAAAAAAAAAAAAAAGCTAACAACTGGGCAGATTTTTTCCTAGAAGAGCAATCAAATATTTTTCACCTTTCACTTCATGGGTCATAGTGTAGTTGGTGCTATGCTCATGGGTTTCATGGGTACTGGAGTGCGACACCAAATTGACGTTTCACTACGTAAAATCAGTAACCTAAAAGGCTAAAATCATTGGCACAGTGGTCGTGGCAGGGATGGTAAGTGGTCAGTTCCTGTTTTGAATCTTGGATTGTCAACTCCCTTGTGCTGCAAACAGGGGGGCACTAACACACAAGTTGAAGCGTGGAAAGGGCAGCATCCCAAAGCAGTGAATGCAAATTTTGTACCCTCAGAAAAGAAAAGGTCGGGTGGAAGCTTCGGCTCTTTTTTGAGCATGAAATGCTCCTACTGTCGCCCAAAGAATCAATAGCATACAAAGAATGAAAAACAAAAACCATTCAAAAACCTAGCACAACTTTAAATGCACTTTTCAAAGGCAAAGGGATCACCAACTGCTACCCCCTTAACCACACATGCTAAAGTTTCCTCAATCAACATTTCATCTCAGCAATAGAATATTATTCATCTGCGTTTTGCACCAAACATTATAAAGGAGATCCTATTTCCTTGATGGTGCATCACTAAAGTGATTCTCCCACTTCTTTTGAGTGATTTACTGTTGATTTTGGCATATTTGGCTTCTTGGTGACAGAAAATATCTTGGCCATGTGTTTTTGGGTTAAAGAGCATTGCAAAAGATACTGAAACCAGAGAGTTCAAAATATAAAGTATCCTTTTCCTGTTTGAGTGTCTCCAAAGCAAAAGAGTGAATGAAGCATAAGGAAAACTAGAAAAGTTGGATGGATTATTATAATCCTCTTCATATGGAATGCAGGCATGTGCCTGACCTGTTTGTTTCAGGGAAAAGCAAAAGGAAAACATTTTGATAAGAAAGAGATAAAAGCCATGAGAAAGAGGAGTACTGAGAAAGCATTTTGGTGCCAAAAAACAAGTCAAAGTTGGAGATCAGATGCAGCTGGACTTTGACATAGGAAAGGAAACACCTAAGAAAAGTGGTTCCAATGGCGTGACACCACGCATAAAACACCTAAGAAAAGTGGTTCCAATGGCGCTAGGGATGTCAATATATCCGATTTGAATCGGATATCCGACCAATCCGATCCGAAAAAATCGGATATGGATAAAAATTTAATATCCGATTAAGAAATCGGATCGGATTCGGATTTAATAAATGACATCCGATCGGATTCGGATTCGGATTCGGATATTCATGAATATCAGATCAGATTCGGATACGGATTCAGATCAGATTCATTCTTAGACAAATATCCTCTATCTAATACTTGAAAAATGGCAAAACTTTGCTTTATTCGAATTTGAATGCGGATCCGAATCCGAATATATGAATATCCGAAAAAGCGAATATGGTTAAAGATGTATCCGATCCGAATCCGATCGGTTGACATCCCTAAATGGCGCACACTTTTGCAATAAGTAAAAACATCATTTTCCTAGGAAAATCAGCTTTTTTGATAGGAAAAAGTGTGAAGGTTGATGAGAAAAAGAATATGGGATGTGAAACTATAGGACCTTAGTCAACCCACATTGCCTTGCCATAATCTACCAGTGGGGATGTAATCAAACGGTTCAGATTCAGATTCAAACTTCTTTTTTTTTCTTAACTGAACTCAGATCCAACTATCAGAAAGATCCAAATTTATATGTAATCAGGTTAGATTGATTTTATCGAATCTCCGTTGGATGATGGACCCGGTTTCATATTCAATCGTGAAACTGCAAACCAACTATGAAACCAATTCCTAATCAGATCTAAACTTTTTTTACCATCAGATATATTGACTCCAATTAAGGATGATCTTTTCACGTGCCTAAGTGCAGTGGCTTTCTCCTATTGCTCACTAGAGGCCAAAGAAAAGTTTTTTGGAGTATGTGAGGCATAGAGATCGTGAGTAATCCTAAGGGGATTTCCACTAAGTATTTTCCCCCCTTCACTTTGCCGTACCCAACCGGACTCTCCTTTTGTCTCCTTCTATATATATATATATATATATATATATATATATATATATATATATATATATATATATATATATATATATATATATATATATATATATATATATATATATATATATATATATATATAGTGTGTGTGTGTGCGGGCGCACATGACAGAGAAAAAGAGAGAGGTGAGGGGAAGAGGGAGGGACAAGAACCGGTCTACTTAGCCTTTATACTGACACCCCTAATCCGAGGCACAACATATTCCTAAATATTAAGTGAATATTATATCAACTTGGCAGGCATTTTTTATGGCATATACCAATAATTGTTACCAAACAGCTCTTATGCCATTTGGTAAAGGAAATAGTTTGTAATTATTCGGTGAATATGCCCTAAAGATTGAATATATTTATAGAACAACTGAATAAATGTTTTATGAATGTGTCAATTTTTGAGGCATATTCATGGAACAATTACAAACTGTTTTCATTGTCAAACGACTTCATATGTATGTTGTTCCTTGGGCGCCTCATCGAATTTTTGTTCAATTCATAGTGGTCCTGATGCTGACCTAATTGTGCTTTTAAAATGGACCTACCCTTCATTGATACTAAGAATATCTTCTCGATTTGAATTTAAATTAAACCCACCAATCTTGTTATATCTACAACATTAAGCATATGTATCTCCCTTATTCTGATAGTGAGAATATTTAAGAATATTATCATTGGAAAGCAATAACTTCACTAAAGATATTCAGAATACTTGAACAAATTTTATAGCTAAACGAGCGGATCCACCAACTTTTCTAGGGATCAAGTTTGGTGCTTGGCTGCCAACAAGGGCTCAACAAGGGCTCTGCCCACTTGGCCCACCTATTTAAGATCTTAAGTCAAGAGTTTAATACTGAAAGTGCTTTTGAAGGCCGGAAAGGGACCTGCTTGGTGTCTGGTCCTAGCCCACATAAATAGGCCGGCCAAGTCGTGTCTGGTCCTAGCCCACATAAATAGGCCGGCCAAGTCGTGTCCTAGACTTCAAGTTAAGGTGCTTGGTTTAGTCTATTGCCGGTATGGACAAGGTCCGACCTGACCCACCCGGAACCTAGGCCGGCTACATTTGGGACCAATCCTGACCTCAGAAGTAGGAGATCAAGTCGGCTTTACAGCTCGACGCGTGTAGGCTGGGCCCGTCAGCCCTAGGAAACCTTAGGTGGAATTGTTGGGCTTAGCTGCATGTCTACTCCTAAAAGATCTCATGGGGCCCTGCTAGATCTTGGTTTGCTGGGCTTGAGGCAAGCAAAGATCAATCTCTTGGTCTATTCTGTGGATAAGCTCAAACTGCATATATTAGGGTTTTTCTTTGAGAAATTTTTATTTTAAGGTTTATTTTTGCCTATAATTAAAAAAAAAATTGCTTTTGCTGATTTTGTTGGTGAGTGCCACACTTTTTATATAAACTGTTAAACATATGATGTAATTCTTTTTTAATATCCCGTTATATTTGCTTTAAATTCATCTCATCATTCAAGGGGCTACCAAACCCTGTATGAGCTGTCTACATGTGAATTTAAAAATGAGAACTGCAAGTGGAGCTTTATAAAACTAAAGTTATATTTAAAGCAAAGATGGGTAAGAGAAGAGACTTGATAGGCTGCTAGAAAGGAAATGTTCTTTGAGAATCTCATAGCCCTTTTGTTTATGGAACAAAGCTGGTGGCTCCATTTCTGTGGGCTCTCCATGTTTCCTCCCTCAAAGTGGTCCTAGATATGGGTTCCAGATTGTGTTCATCTTTGAAACTTACCTTTGAACTTATCCTCTTGTCGACGAAGGGGTCCCTCACTTGGCTGGGGCGGTCAATGCGCCCCCAGAGACCCGGCCAAAGTCTTAATTTTGAACTTTTAAATGGGTGTTCGCTAACATTGTGGATGTCAATGGTTCGGATTCGGATCAACCAAATATAAAAAATCGCAACTTGCAACAAACTTGATGTGATAAAGAGAAGAGGTTTCTGCCTTTGGCGGAAACTAAACCTAAAAACTTAAATGCAATTTCAGAACAAAAGGAGGCAGGGGTGGGTGTCAACTGTCCAGCCGGGAACCCGTCAGGCTTTCGGGCCTTCCTCCCCGGTCGGGT
The DNA here is from genome assembly GCA_011799765.1 of Nymphaea thermarum. Classification (NCBI taxonomy): domain Eukaryota; kingdom Viridiplantae; phylum Streptophyta; class Magnoliopsida; order Nymphaeales; family Nymphaeaceae; genus Nymphaea; species Nymphaea thermarum. The sequence continues at coordinate 109,735 of JAANDH010000681.1, read as the reverse complement.
TTGATAATTTTGTTTTATTTCTTTATTATATATATATATATTTATTTATATATATATTAAGTAAACGGGGCCATGCTGGAGCACCCAGGCCCGACTCCAAATCGGGCCGGCCGGATACCCACCCCTAAGCACAGCCCTTGTGGATTTTATGCCGAAGGCGATTTCCCCCCAATAACTATTACAAAATAAAAAAACTTCCGACCTATAACACGCAACATTGTGTTAGGACATCGAAATGCAACTTTCTCGGCAAGGGAGCTTATTGAGGATCTCCTAAATTTTATGAAAATAAAACACACATTTATTTTTTAAACCTAATTCTACACTAGAATTAGGTTGGGTGGGACCTTCGACTCTATGCCGGAGAGGGCTTCCCCCGCTCACCCGGAATTGGTTTGATTCGCCGTAGTTCAGTTTTGATGAAAACTGAATATCAAATTTGAGTTTAATCTGGAACTGAACTCTTTTTTTGCTTTGCTAGATCGAACTAACAGAGTCGAATTTGGGTCTGCCATTAACGTTGGGTCGTGGTTTTGCATAGATAACTAAGATATAAAGTCACATCCAAAACGATGACCCCCATTATAAAAATAATTACGATTAGCCACTCAATTATTGGGTTATTTGTAAAAACGTCTCAACTTCTAAAAAATTACATTTTGTTGCTCAGTTAGGAGACTAACTGTCAAAAAGCTGCCTCAACCATGAAAGCCAGCAGGAACCATCAAAGATAGAAGAGTGCCGAAATGGCTTCCCTCTTGTGGGGGTCTCAGCTCGCACAGAACACATGATTTCGTGTTTGGTCTTACATATAATTTGCTTTGGATAAGCTGCTCTTACTGTCTAAGACCGTCATATTGCAGCATCCAAATGCATGAAAACATGTATATTTTGAAAGGACAAAAGATTGAATAGAAGCTTTGGCCTTCCTTTAATTAATAGAATGAAATACTCTTGCCAGAAAAAAACCGTAGTCACTAGTCGTGCATTTAAATCAAACCGACAAATGTGTTGAATATGGCTTATTTCGTTGTTGTCGGCAATAGGATATGGTTTCTACATGTAAAAAATATGATTTTGCAAGTCATGAAATCATATGAGGCTTTTTGACTGGTGACTCTAGCTTTTTAGAGTAACCCAACCATTTTATCACGGTTTGATTCATCATGATAGACAATTAAGAAAAAACAAAAAGAAAAAAATGATGGGTATTTTCATCATTAAATATTAGTTTTCATATTTTTTTTCATGTTTTTCTTTTAAGTATTTATTTGCATCAGATGGATGGCCCTGATTAGATGATTGAGCGCGACTCTGATCATATGGATGGTCGTGCTCATATATATATATATAACTCTTAGATGCTAAATTTTTTACTTTTTGTTTTTGTTCAAATGAATGGTTATGAGAAATGGCAAAAAATGACGTGAAACCGTTGAAAAAATAAAAAAGAGTTTACATTAGTTTAAAGACGTCACCACATGATGTATAGCTATGTCTTTCTTCTTAGCAGAAGTATCTACTTGTCCGAGAGAGAGAGATAATTTCTTATCACAACCTTTCTATATATATATATAGAGAGAGAGAGAGAGAGAGAGAGAGAGGTCAAGGGACATGTAGGCAACAGACATATATATACATATATATATATATATATATATATATATATATATATATATATATATAAGAGAGAGAGAGAGAGAGAGAGAGAGAGAGAGAGAGAGAGGGGCCATTTCTACATCAGCCCTATGCAGGTACTTCATTTTCGGCCTAAATTTGTTGGCTCCACCACCCTAGGGAGGGAGAGTGGTTTGACGCTCGATTTTACTATCCACATTAGCTTGATTCGGTCAAATGGGCACGTCTTTAATGTGGTGCAAACCTCAAATTCAACTTTTTATTTGTCATGTTCAACATTTGTCTTTTATGTTCACAAGTATATAAATTTCAAACTTTGAAAGTTTGTTTCCGCACCACTGACGCAAGCTAAAGCACCAGATGAGAGGTAGTCGAGGCACCAGAAATAGGCCATGTACTTTAAAAACACAAAGGGTTGGTTGGAAGCTTCGACTCTCTTATGCAGTAAGAAAAAATGCTCCTCGAAGTTCATTTCCACCAAACAGACCGTGATTTTTGCACGTTGGTATCAAATAAAAATGAAAGAAATGTTTTACTAACAAGTGATTATAGCACTTGTACCTCATTAATTTGCTATATGATCATAAAATGAGAGAAATAAAATCCTCAACTCAAAGTCTTGAAAAGATTTGATTGTAGCAAATCTTGAAAATATTATCCAACACACTTTTTGTGGGTCCGATAAGATTGCCCAGTTGGGTGGTTGGGGAGCAAATGCCAGCGAGAAATAGAAGGTACCAAAGGAAGGTTAAAATCGTTCACCTATCTGATGAAAAGACTCAACGGGTGGAAGCCAGTGTTGTCGATATCGGTCTCGTACCTTCAGATAGATTAAGTATTTTTTTTAAATGTTTTAAAAAATTAATAAAAATTTACTTTTAAAATAAAGAATAAAATGGCCAATACATGCAAACTGTATGAAACTCAGTATTTTTTTTAATGTTTTAAATTTTTAATAAAAATTTACTTTTAAAATAAATAATAAAATGGCCGATACATGCAAACTGTATGAAACTGATACTCGACACATATAAAGCCCATATATAAATGCGCCGATTTGATTAAGATGGCTGAGAACAACATTAATGGAAAATCTTTTGTTTGGGGTTTTGAACTTAACACCCTTTATATATTCATTTGTTTATTATCTTTCTATTATTTTATTTTATTTCATTTTTTAAACAAAAAAATTAAAAACGCTGCTCGATTTGACCTGGTTTTTCATTGACTCATATTGTTAAAGTTGTCAACAGATCATATACGAATAAAATGTACCATGCGTTCACCATATTCAATTCATAACATGATGTGTACATATTCGGATCTAAATACGAATGAAGAAAAGTCATATATTATATCATAATCTGTTTTTTCAAGTTTTCAACATCAATCCAATCTAAATTTAACGTTTCTGAATCCAAACCCAAAAATCTAAACTGCATTGTCAAATGGATCTACTCTTGAAATGTCTACAGATATTGGATGTGTGATATTCATTTACAACTGAATTCAAATCATAGTCCAATTGGATATTTGTTCAAAACTGAATCAGAATATATATATATATATATATATATATATATATATATATATATATATATATATATATATATATATATATATATATATATATAT
>JAANDH010000681.1:81826-106362 GCA_011799765.1 Nymphaea thermarum | reverse complement strand
ACAACACGTAATGTTAGATCTATTGTTATTCTATTAGCTATTGATAATCGTTATTGAAGTTTCCTTGAACAGTTTTTAAATTTTAAATATAAAATGTATGTCTTTTTTTTTTATGACGATGATGATAAACTTTTAGTGACATGCTGGGGCAGCTGGGTAGGTAAAAGGTTGAGTGATTCAAACTGTGTAATAAACGAGTCGAGTTCAAGTTCATACTTTAAACGAGTCGAGCTTAAGTCGCCTAAGCTCGTTTAAGCTCTTAGAAAAGCTAGGGTAATTTTTTTTTTCAAATTCGGATTAATCTTTGTCTAATTTGGATTCCTTATCCTAAATTTGATTAACCGAAACTGAGTCAGATAGTTAAATTTTTAATTGGATCTGTGGTTTGGATGGAGGAACAATGAAGGAAAGGGTAAAAGTACCAGTGTTTGGATGGTTTATTAAGGAGAGAGAAAATAAAGGAAATCTGGAAAAAAGAAAAAAGGAAATGGAAAGAAAAGATTATTCTGTGTAATTTCAATTCCTTTAAAATTAGATAAATTGAGACTAAAAAAAAAAGATGGTTCTTCTCCTTTTGTTTTTCCTTCTTTCCTTCTCTATTATTAATCTCTCTCTTTCATTTTTGTTCCTTTTTATCTCCCTTTATTTTCCTCCATTAGTGCGTTGTCAAACAAAAGGGATTTAAATCCGGATTTGGATTAACATAGCTATCCAGATCTGGTTCTGTTTAAAGAAACTGACTAGATTTGGTCGGAACCCGATCCAAACTCCCTCTCTCTCTCTCTCTCTCTCCTCTCTCTTACACGTGGACAGACGTCCGCTCATGTAGCCTTCAGGCCACGTCCGGTAAGAGTCCCGGCATCAAATTCTCGATCAATCGACCTTCGGTGGCCCCGCCTCCTCCACCACCTGCGTTTCGTGTCCAAGATTCGCCGCTACCTTTCCTCCACCACCACCGGAACCTTGGGTCTTATGGGCATGGGCGAAGCCAGGCACGTCTCACCACCATCCGATTCTTCCCGACGCGGTCAGCTCCACTTTTTCCCGGCGTTCTTGTCCAAATCCCTGGGAGAATTTGCTACATGAACAGGCTTCAATCCAATGGGAAAAGTGGGGACTCCCTTCTGCACAACTTCCGGTATGGGTTTCACTTTCACTTTCACCCCCTGCCCATCTTCTCATGTTTTCCTGTTTCGTGGTGCAACCGTCAATTCATGGACTTCAAGCAAGTTGGGTTCGTTTCCTTTTGTCATTGTCAGAAGAATGTGCGCGTAATGCTCCATGGGCGGAAGTTTTACACCCCTCTTAGATTAGCGTTTCGTTTTGTTTGTTTGTTTGTTGTGAATTGTGGCTGAAATTTAATGATGGTTTACATTCTGGCTGATACACATTAATGTGCCTTTGTCATAGTTTGTGGTCTTGGATTCATAACCATGAAATTGAAGTATAATGTCTGTTTTGTTTCAAAGTGACAATTACTGATGTGGGTCTTCCCAATTTGTGTTTATGGGCTTTCTATTTGGATTTGAAATTCTAATGGATGACATCCATGAGATTTTATTATGGAATTAAGGGACTTGGTTTGTGAAATTCATTGGCGGCAATTGTCTTGCATATAAGACGAATCGACAACAATTGTTGTCTGAGCTGTTTAAAATTGGTCTTTGGAGCACATTGATAGTGAGTTCAGTTTTTGTATGTTAGCCAGAAGGAATTCTCAGTGAATTTGGTTTTTGTTTCGGTTTATAAGAGGGGCATATCCTGGACCATCCTGTACCAGGGTTCTGGGAAGATCAGGCTGAGGTGGGTCCTAACCTTAGCTTTGGTAAATTGGCTGCTCGCAGGATGTGAGCTTGCTTCACACAGGGACCTATGTATAAATATAATCAATTCACCAAGCAGTGGCCGTCATCTTGGTTAAAGTCAAAATGTGCTGTTCTAGGTTATGCGCCACTTTAGACAGTTTGAGGATTGGGCACCACATGTATGGTGGGACAAACTAGTTAAGCAGGAAGATCATTGACAGATGACATCCACAATAATGGGGTGGCCAAAACTATAATTCTCATGGCGAAGTATTAGAGCCAGTTCCATGTTTAGCATTGGGTAAAATGGTGCCAACCATAGTGAATTTGCCCTGATTTTCATTTTGAGACCTTGGTTGGCTGGTGTTATTGAGGGGCTGCTGAGAAGAATTAATCAAGGTTTCCAATAAAGACTTTCAAATCTAGCACAAAAGTGTAGATTCAAATGGATCTTGTGGGCCTTGTCATGTTTGATACGTTTCCTGCATCAAATTGTAGCCCTGGAAAAGTTGCAATTGTCAACTGTCAATTGATTAGTACAACTTCATTGTGTTCTCATATCAGTTTCAACCGGTTAGTCACATTGAATCTGAGTCTGGATCTTGATCTTGATCTTGATCTAGAGCTCAAAGGAATTGTAGGTGGCAGGCTGACAGCTGTGGCACTACCTTTTCCCTTTTGATATATGAGTCAGCTATGCTGCTTGAGTTCTCCTCTTGTGGTTGCTGTTCCAGTTCCTTGCATGGTTAGGAATATTGAAGTTGAAATGCTTTTTGTATCTCCCGAATATAAGAGGCTATTCGGCTGCTAAAATGAAGTCTGTTTGGGCAATTTACTGTACTTCGAGATAATGTCACTGCACTACTCTACTGCCTTCATTAGGTGCCTATGTCATGTTAAGGTTTTTTCTGTTAAATGGTGTCAAGTCTCTAATCCATGCCTGCTGCTTTTTGTTGACACTTTAGAAACATGTGATATGGGATCTGAAGAGGAAAAAGTCTCTCTTGTGAAGAGCAAGAAAAGAACACTGAAGACTGCATCTCAAATCGAGGCACTAGAAAAATTTTATGATGGTAAATATGCCTGAACTCCAGGTCTTAGAAACTTGCTATACTATATCTTTATTCAGTTTCCTGTTAGAACTGATCTAGATTCTTTACTGTTCTGTCTACAGAGCATAAGTATCCATCAGAGCCTATGAAAGCACAGCTTGCAGAAAAATTGGGTTTGTCTGAGAAGCAAATTCAAGGATGGTTTTGTCATAGAAGGTCAAAGGACAAGAAGCTATCGGATGAAGAACTCACAGTTAGGAAAAATGAACTCCAAAGTAGTGTGAATGATTGTGCTAGTGGTGTTAGGCATGACTCTTGCAGCAGCTCAAGGCAAGGAGAACACTTTTATGATTTCAAAGAGGTGGAAAGTCAGAGGTTCCAAAACCAGGCATATCCATGTTCAGGTTCAGATCTTAGAAAGCGATACTTGCTTGCAAGAAATTTTAGTGTTGTGGATGATACATCTTCAGGAAGCAGCTCAGCATCACAAGATAAATTGGAACCTGATAAGTATCTTTATGGCATGAAAAACGTGAGATATTCTTCTACAGATCATGAGTATGAAAACATGAATATAAAGGATAAACCAAGAGTGGAGTATATGCCAGTTTTGGATGCTCTCTATATGGATGAAGCAAGTGAACACCCTTCAATTCTAGCAGTCAAAATTAAACTTGGAAAGGTGTACCGCATGGATGGACCACCACTTGGCGTTGAGTTCCAACCACTCCCTCCTGGTGCCTTTGATTCACCATTAAGAGACAATGGACATGGTAAGTGTGCATTCATTCTGGAAGAACGTGTCTTCTTTGTCTATGTTAGAGAAATTGTGACTAAGTCATGCATCATTGCTACTTCGACCTGGGTATATCTGGAAAAGGATTTTGTACTGTTGATTTTTAAGATACCGACTATTGTATGTTATCAAAAACTGAAGAAAGTAGACTAGGACAATAACAGATTGAAGATCATTTCACCACTCACTTCAGTCTCACCTTTGGTGCCTCTGGAAGTCCATTAAAATTGAAATGCAAAATTAGCTAGATGATGAAAATCTGATGAAGTGCCATCCAAACTGATATTGTATTATTCCCAAAAAATGTGCTTTATATGGTTTGTATGCCATGGGTGCTCTCTCTCTCTCTCTCTCTCTCTTATATATATATATATATGTGTGTGTGTGTGTGTGTGTGTGTGTGTGTGTATAGCAATTGGGATCCACTAGACAGCCTTTTATATTTGTGAAAGAGACCTGGCAACTATCCAGTCATTTTTACTTGGTCCACTCCTAGGGGCTTGCATTTTTTTCCACTTGTAGCATTGGAAGAGGCTGTGCGTCACTTCTTCTGCATACCTGTGACACCTAGTACAAATGGTCAACCTGGGAACTCCTTTTGATGGAACTCACCAGTAGTAGGTTTACTATGTCAGAACTATATGAATATTGCAAAATATTGTTTGATGCACCGTTTGCCATCCTGTTCTACATGTAAATGCACTTAAATTTCAGTTCTACAATGGACTGATAGAGTTTGTCTGAGACATCTTTCTGCTTTTTGCTTCTCCCTACGTAATCTAATTCTGCAGTAAGTTTCCTTTGAGTTTTCAGTTTTCACTTCTGAAAGAAACCTTCTGTCTATCATTTTGCTGAGTGTCTTGCATTCTTCTCTTACTTGCTTGACAGAGCCATATTATATGGGTGATTCTATCCAGCAGAGTTCCCAGAGAATGCCAAGATCAAGGACTGATTGTCATGCTGGTAGGGTAAGTGGTTTTCTTTCTCTAAATGTCCTTGTTTTTAATGCATCTCTGGTAGAAACATTATGATTCTTTTAAGTTTTTCCTTTAAAATGATGGTAATCCTTCCGTGTTCAGATCAAAGGCAGGTTCAGGTCTTGTATAAGCTTTCCTTCTGTGAGAAATAAAATCATGTGGGTTGCTCTTTGTCTCAATAGAATCACGTTCTTGTATGCATCAGCAAAAAGTATGACGCTTACTGTCACAGAAAATGACTCTGGAGCATAATTTTTGTTTGCTTTACCATCTAAGGAGGTTTTCCATATTGGTTAAATGGGTTTGCTCCAAGAGTTCTTATTTTCATTTTGAAATTAGTTAAGTTTTTATCTCACTAGTTTTGTAATTCATTTTCTTCTAGCTGGTCGCTATATATGCCCTTGTTCTTATAAAATTTATTGTATTGTGGTGCTTGTTTTTCATAATTTCTTGAATCAGATACAAGTAAGAGCTGGGAATGCTTTCCATTCTAGTGATTCATGCTTAAGGGAATCAGGTCAGAAGGAAACCCTTCCGTCTCTATTCCTCAACAAGTATGTGTGTGATGCTTCAATGTGGAACCCTGTGAATCAATTCAATCAGATGCTTGATCTGCAACCTGAAAAGCAGGTAGATGAATTTTCTGATAGTGAAGCATCAGAATTTATCAGCAACGAGTCAGAAGCCTGGTCAGCAGGTGGCATGAGAGGGATGCCTATTCCCAACCCAGGTTACCATGACCATTCTTACAGTGGTAATGTCAATAAAAAAGGATCATCCTTCCTTCAGATCCATGATGGTAATCAAGGCAGATATACAGAACATCATGTTGTTCATCCTCACAAGGTCTTTGCTAATATGGCAGAGGATGAAGTGAACTCCACAAGAAAATTGAAGGTGTATTCAATAGTTTATAATTTCACCCTATTGAATGCTTTTCCTTTACTTGATTGAACTTATTGATGCCTAGTTATTGAAGCTCTTCTCTCTCTGATCACGTCACCTGCAGAAAGAAAAGCTGCATGAAAGACCCAGAATCAACAGAGAAAATGACTCCCCTGCTATATTAAGTTCAAATCTTGTGAGACGGAAAAAAAATGTAAGTTTTTCACAATCTTATATTATTCAGATACGTAATGTGTTTTCTTACTAACCTTATTTTTGTCTTGCTTTCACTGGAATGAACAAATTAAAAGGGTGGGAAAATCCGTAAACAAGTGACTTCGCAAAAAACCGCTGCTGCTTTGGGTCCACAGAGAATAAAGCCAGTAAAAGGGTTAGTGGCAGCTTACTTTATTGACGACTCTATTGCATGTTATTTTTTTCTGAAACTTGTCGTATTCTAAATACACTTGCTAATCTGAAATCAATTTTTCTATGTGAATTTACTAGTGATCTCCTATTGAAACGGAAAGCTTTTCATTAAGTATTTCTAGTACAATTCTCTATGGAGGGAAATGCATACCATCAAAAGTTACTTCTTTGGGAACTATGGGAAACCCTCTCTTCCTGCTTAAATTTTATCATATGTAATCCATCGTTTCTTGGAAGCATCAAATTGATTGTTCTACGACTGGTTGTGCAGGTTTACAGGTGATATACCAACCAGCTTTAGTGAGGATGAAGCATAATATACTGGCTCTTCTGTTGAAAGATAGTACTAGTCGAAAAGACGAGGATGGAGTTGCTTTCGTCTTGTTGGTGGAGAAACTAAGCAGTTTGGAGAAATCAACTGTCTTGGTTACATGGAGTTCAACTAAATCAACTAAATGCATGCAGTAGATGGATATCCATTTTCGTTCATGATTCTGACCTGTCACAGCTCAGGAAATCCATATTATTCATTGCTCGAGATCTCCATGCAAATTGAAATCATCTTTGCAGTTTGGCTAGAAATATTTTTCTGGGATGAATAACATGAAATGCCTCAGTAACTGGAAGGCATGCTCACCAAACGAGGGGTCTCTCAAGTCTCATCGAGATGATATTTAACATTCTCTGCCAATTAGAACTTTCAACCTGTTAGAAGCTGCTATGGTGTACAGGCTCTGTAAAGTTAGTCAGATGTTCGTGGAACAATGTAGTGTATGTCTTTATGAAGATTGATTTCATTGCTTGACAGCGGTGAAAATGAACCTGCTAGTGTAGCCAGCTGAGACGCAAAACGTGACAAAGGATTTTCTTTTTCAAAGTCCTTTCAGACTTCAGCGCCTTAGGTACATACCAACATGATGCGTAATCTAACATCAAAGTTACAAGAAATGCAATAAGGCTCTTCAGAGATGGAAGACGACTGCCAACAAAGATCTGGAGGGTCACTAATGGTGGATCCGTGCATCTACTGCTGTAAAATTGCCTCCTAAAGTATCTAGTCTGTTAACCACAGCATGGTTGAAGTTTGAACTCTTAAGGCGTTCCCGCTCAGTTGTGAGAAGGATGGCTTGTAATTATTTTTCCAATGATAGATTACTGAAAGATACTAATGTATTTTGGGTGTCAAACTTCTGATGTACCGGGACATCTATGGAATCCATCCATTGAATTGCTGTCTGCCTGTAGATTTTCAGGTTTTTGTCCATATTGAGACTTGGGAACTCAGGTTGGTTTATCTTAAGTTGTTAGATCAACTGAAGAACTGTGGTGAATCTAATTCGACATTGCTAGCATTTTTTTTCTCTTAATTTGGGAAAAACCTGCCGTCTTTTTCTCTTTTTGGTCAATGGGTATTATGCCGTGGACCCAGTTTGATGATCTGATTTGACTGCCACAATGGTTAAAAAATATGTGATAAGGTATTAACTAGGCCTATTACAGTAACCATCCCTCACAAATCTTTTAGACATGAAATTATGATTAATTCATTCTTATGCATATGTTATTATTAAGAAATAGTCTTTGTAGTATTGGGCCTTTTAAGTCTGACAGTTGAGCATAACTTTAATGGCATTTGCAATGATTTGACTAATATTCAGCTCATGTACCTGATCGAATTTATTTTAGCTTATTTCCCTTAGACAGAACCGAACCGATGGCGAGACAAGTGGGCCTATAACGCAGTTTGGGAGCTTCCGCGCTGCTGTCAATCAGAATTGATGCGGAGAATCTTTCTCCTGAGCCGACCACTGCCATTGATGAGTGCAGGCGAGCAGGGTGATGGTGAGAACCTCTCCTTCACAGGCTATGCCTCTGTTTAGACTCATGCTCATACTCTCACCGTACATGCATTCATATATACATACTATAGACTGATTATAATTAAGTATAAGTACTAACTGTACAATTAATTGCTTAAGTACCTTCGTTGAAAGATAATTAAAGAATCATCTAATGAACTAATTCCTCCTTATTATGCCATTAGTATTTATGCCAAAAAAAAAGAGAATATTGGAGTTGAGTTGTGGTAGAGTGTGTATGAAAAAAGCAGAGAAAGATTACCACCTACTGGTGTTGGGCCCCCATTTTTTCCTACTTATATTGCTTGTCACTCTTTTGATTATTTTTCTTTTGTTTTTCTTTTTGGACAGAACAATATACTTTGACAAGAAACCATGTGAAACAAATGAGGCCTAAAATTTTCAAAAGGGAAGTAAAGGCAAATGAAACGTTCTATAACAAGAAAACTATATATTAAAAGGATTTTTTTTTCGTCTGTGTGTGAGCATGCATGCACACATGCTTTTGTCCCTTCTCTCTCTCTCTCTCTCTCTCCCTCTCTCTCTCTCTCTCTCTGTGTGTGCATGCACTCAGACATGTTATGTGTGTATCCTCATGTGTAGCTAGGGCTAGGCAATCCCGTACTAGATTATGCCAAGATATACAAACTATCAAGTTCTTCACCTATTTCTCTGTCTTCATGTGTAGCTAGGGATGGAGAATCCCGTACAATCTTGTAAAGCATCAAATTCTTGACCAGTTTTACCTCAAATGTCTTATTCCAGTCGAAAGTAGTGGAAGGATGAATCATCATCGATCACCAATTCTTTTGCTTACAAGATACAATCGATCAAAGAGCGAACAATCACTTATATTTTATTTTAGTGGAAAATTAAATCATGGCAACCTCACAGTGACGCAACTAGTCAACTTCTTCTTTTCTCTTTTTGTTTAATGTCTAATGAACATTAAATGAGCGAAACTTTTCCAAGATTTAGGTTGATAAGATCAGGCTGCCCTGTTGCTTTCAGGCTCTACAAGGTGTATGGATATAAATGGTTGAAAATCTAGTTGGACTTCGTTTGGAACCCAAAAAGGAAACAAAATGATGACATACAATGAGTCTGAAACCTGTTTGAAACCTATCTTGTTATAGAGGAAATTGTAATTTTTAACATTTTGTTTTTTTTTTTTTTTTGGTGATGCGATCTGTAACTCAAAAACATTACAAATGCACAAATAAATGACATTTTTTAATGTCTAAATAAAATTTTACAAGAATTTACTTAATTGATTGTTTCAACCGATTGCAACTATGCTAAAAGCAGATTTTCCTTGAGGGATTTAATAATTTGGATGCAGCGGGAAATTAAAGGAGAAAATATCTCCGATCAAAAGTGGAAAGTTCAATTGTCATAAAAAACGTGTACGGGTATTATACGGTGAAGAAAAAGATGGGTATAATACGACAAAGTTATATATCTCAGGAATAAAATGAAAAAAATTAAAACATTTAATAAATCTTAAAAATTATAAAAAAATAAAAATTAATAAGAAAATGAAAAAACAGCAAAAAAGTGAAAAAATGGCAAAAATGGGGGAAACCCCATATAATATGGGTATTATACACTTTTTTTTTGCGTTTTAAAAAAAAACACGTTTTTTCACGTTTTATAAGGTTGACTTGTTTTTCACGTTTTATATGCGTTTTTTCCAAATAAAATCAACATTCCTCTTCAAGAATGCGCAAATTTTCTGTTCTTCCATTTCCCACAATGCTTCTGAATTTTTTCACCCTCATTTCCCTTCAACTAGTCGTTTTTTCTCATTTTCATGTAAATTTCAATAAAATGGGAGGGGAGCCCTCTCTCCCAGCATGTTCGCATTGGAAGATTCTTATGTAAAATATAATACTTAAAAATTCATTATACTAAAAATCTTATGTTCACCATTCAGTAAGGATGTAAATCGTTCGAACCTGGTTCCAAACCTCTCATTTACCAGATCCAACTTAATTAGATCTCTCCTATCTATATGGTAGACACAAATATGAATCTTTTATATGACATAGTTATGTAACATAGCCCCGATCCAGGAGCCAAGGCTCTCCTCCTTTCACCTTGTCCCCCACAGATCAAGGCTGCTTCGACTTAGATATGAATCTTCTATAAGACATGGTTGTGCACCATAGTTCCGATCCATGAGCCAAGGCTTTCTTCCTTTCCCCTTGCCCCGACAGATCAAGGCTGCTTGGGGCCTCGGCTTGTGCAAAGGGTTGACACTCATGCCACTCGAATCAACAACCACCTACCAACCAGTCATTGGCCCGAGCTTTGGCGACAAGGGCATTCAATGAGCGTCGCATAAATATGCCTCAAAGATTAGGACTGATTCATGGAACACTAATTCTAGTATACTATGAGTATACACCAATCTTCAAGGCAGCTTCATGGGACACTCATGCCACTCGAATGAGCAACCACCTACCAACTAGCCATTGGCCCGAGCTGGTGTGTCAAACCCCTTGGGGCTGTTTCATACTATTAAAAGTTGTTTGGCGGCAAGGGCATTCAATGAGTGTCGCCTAAATATGCCTCAAAGATTAGGATTGATTCATGGAACACTAATTCTAGTATACTATGAGTATACACCAATCTTCAAGGCAGATTCATGGGACACTCACTCACTGAGTGTCCCTACCGTGAGCGTTCTATGGATGTACCCTAAAAGATCGGAGTAGATTCATAAAAGCCATAGATCTGCTTTCATGAATCTGCTCCAATATTTGAGATAAATTCATGGAATGCTCACAAAGTGTTTCATTTGTCAAATGACTACTTCACAAAAGTGAAGCATATTCATGAGACACTTTTTATTGTGTCCAATCATTCTAACTAATTTTTGGGTTACATGTATGAAACAGTAACACATTGTTACTATTCACAAACTTCCCCTTATAGGGAACTCAACTTGATCAGTTGAACTTGCGGTTTGATTCTTTAAACACTTTTCGCTTGTTCTCATGCCATTTTTTAGTTTTGTCTCCTCTATTTCTTACATGTACCAACGTTGGGTTTTTTTTTTTTGGCAAAACTAGAAGCCTGTAGTTGGAAAGTTAAAAACATTTGGCCTTTCTGATATCGAAGTTCAATTGGCAATCATCATCGGTAGTAGTTTTCCTAGACCAAATTCGGACCTCAATAGTCCACAAACCTTGATATTATAAACATAATTTTAAAATATTTTTGGTCCAGCGGAAAGATCTAGTGGTTCGTACCATTATGCAATCCATCCCTTTGTACTTTGAAACTGTGAATTTACTCTTCGACAGTCATGGAGGTGAAAATCTCTCTTATTTCTAGTAAAAAAATCACAATACGACTGCATTTGTCAGGGAACAGTAGTGGTACTCTACAATTCATACCTGTTGTTTTCTATAGGAATTTCCCTTTGTAAGATTCCCTTCTTGAGGTTTGTATTTCAAGCACAAAAAACAAGGATTTCATTGCATATAAAACACTATTTCAAGCACAAAAAACAAGGATTTCATTGCATATAAAACACCCAGGAGGACACCTTCTTCCACAGGGCAGATTTGAAACAGTTCCCTAAATCTGGGACCTCTAGACCATTTATCCCCTTCTGCCTTTATAGCTAAGGACCTGCACCAGTGAATGCCACATTCCCAAGGGCAACTGTATTAGACTTGGACTGAATTTACCACCCAATTAGAACTGCATTCCCAAGCAACCCGACTCGTTGACAACACCTCATAGTGCAAGAGGGTCGGAGCACAACGAGCTCTCACATGTTCTAGTGCAGTATTGGAAGGGACTTTGGCCTAGTCTGTCGCTATATAGACTACAATTTTGAAGTGAAAGTCTATCAATTTTAGTTCCCAAGGGGTTGATGCGACTGGTAGGCGGCTAGCTTCTGTTTCGAATCTCCGAGGCATCAACTCTTTGTGGTGCAAACATGGGGTCACCGATACTTAAGTTGAAGTGCGGCAAGGGCAGCACCACGGTGCGATGATTGCAGACCCTGTACCCTATGGGGACGAGGGGTAGGGTGAGAGCTTCGGCATATTTTTGAGCGGTATGATGAAATACTCCTCCTGCTGACCCAAATAGTCTATCAATTTTCATTTTGAATTTTTTGTTTGTTGTCTGTTGCCAAGTGATCTCAATGGGTTACCCTAACACTAGTTTTAGGCATGCATGAACATACAAGGAAATGTCGCCTTTTAGAGGCAGGAAGCGAAACCCTGTAGTCATGGCTACCAACTCTCACATATCTTCTAATATTATAAAGTATTTCTTTCTAATTATACTCAAATTCTTGTTTACATACACATACATAGAGAATCATGCATATTACTTAACAATATCATCACAACCACCATCAGAGACATCCTTTCAATTGGGAAGATGGAGTTTGGCACCAAATTATTAGAAGCACAATGAAATATTCAATCAATTTGTTCAAATTGCTTACAATATGGCATATTAAAAGTAACTATCTGAAAAAATAAGTGGCAATTAGCAGTTTGACTTTATTAAATTACTTTTTACTGTGACAAGTTGCAACCCACTTGATCAAATTGACGCAGATGATCTGAAGCAGTTTTCATGATTCTTATATTTCATGGATCTTACGTAGAGTACTCTTTCTCGAAGATCTACGAGTCAATCATGGAGATGGACTTGCAGTTCATTCCTCAACCAGCAGTCATAGGGATATGGGAATTTAGTTCATAAAACCATATGATCACTTCATAAAGTGACCAATGGGGCTCAGGATGCCAGTGTACTCTTAAACTTTATACACTCACATCAGCAAAAGCAAATGGCCCCAATTGTTGGCCAACTTCTTAACCTGTTCTTCGATCTAAGATCCAAGGTGATTTCAGATCCGTATTGCTGTTTAAATAAACGATAGATTTAGATCCACGATTTCATGATCCATGGTGACTGTAAAAACTGTGGATCTGTAGTTCAAGCAGAGGTAAAGAAGGGTTGGTGCAACCACAAATGCATGTATCTTAGATCCATGCAGTTCTCGGATCACTTTGAATCTTAGATCCGAGGCTATGCAGTTCTCGGATCACTTTGAATCTCAGATCCGAGGCTATCAAATGCAAGGTTGCCCAAGTGGTGACCAGGCCTTCACTAGGAGTCAGTCTGACAAATTCTCGAGGTATTTTATGCTCAGCTCCTTATTTAGGAAAAAGTACAAAAAATAAAGGTATCTAGGTTAGATATGTGTGAAGCCATTGATAAGAAACAAGAAAATTTTACAATGGTTACACCAACCTTCACACACACACAGACACACAAGCATGTGCACACATAAATACATGCATGCACGTACATGTGTGTGCAACCAACACAGTAAAGTTGTAAGCATGAAGCAAAAGATATATGACAATAGTAAAACTAGTGTAACTTTTACTTATTTACCGTGGTTACGTTAAAAGCATAATGTTGTCCATGCATGCATTGGTCCCAGGGTAAAGAATTTCTGATCTTTTCATCTGCGGTGATCGTGATGAGACTGAACCCAGTTTGCTCTTTTCAGATATTTATCCTAAGGACCACTGTACCTCTTACACCAGGGACTCCTCCTCTTAGCCTCATGTACAGTGGATACACATTTATTCTGTGTGTTGAATGCTTTAGATGGAATATACCACTTAACCAGGGATCTAGAAGCTGCAGAAATTTTGAGTTATCAGTTCTTTTAAGAATGAATTCGATTATGAAGTCTTTGGTTTTGGAAGATATTGTGATTTAAAAGGATTAAAAACAGAAAGTGAAATGTGAATATTATAGGAATGTGGAGCAATTTACTTTGGCATAGGAAGTAGTTCATGAACAGCATTGACATGAGAAATTCCAACCAATTTTTTGCTCAATTTCGTTCTCATTCAACTGCTTTTTTAATTCAAAGAACTGACCCGATCACATCAAATCTGATGGTTTTTGAACGGGAAAAATTGGCTATAAATTGAAAGTTTTAGTTTTTCCAAAAAGATAATAAGAAAAATGGAAAAAAGATGGATATCCTCGAGATGCTGAAACATTTTTTTCCTCCTGCACTCAGGGTCTAGGCCACCTTTGGAACATAGGTGGGGAGTAGTGCATCCGTCAAATAAAGTGTCGCGCATTCATTGTTTGCATTCTAGAAAAATAATGCTTATGAAAATAGATCTGACGGACTCGTTTAGGAAACCAAAAGACTCAGTTACGGAATCATGAAAAAGAACCTAGAATAAAAATTTATAACATTAAATCAACTGGGGATATGAATAATCAGTAATTATTGCACAATAACAAGAAATCAACGAACCCACTAGAGAGATTATTCTTTTTTCATCGATTCGAGTGGCTCGGCCATAATCAAGTTTAACATCACCAGTCTTATGTTTCGGTATTTTGAGGTGAGAAAGGCAAGAACAAACAACATCAACAACACAATAATTCAGTCAGAAATTATGCAGCAGTAAGGATGAGATCGTAGAGGAATCTTCAAAGCGTGGCTCATGTGAAAAGCTTGACTTTGGGCAGAAAAGTTTGAGTTGATCCATCATTGGGTTGCTTTGCATCAATTTGCTGCTTGCAACTTTATATAAATAAAAAATAACAAGGCAAAGAGGCTCCATTGTGAATTGATGTTGCCCTATCATGATCATGATGGTAATGGCGATGATGATGATTCAAATTTGAGTCCCACCCATGTCAATGTCAGCCATGTGAATGATGGCAGATGGGTAAGGCTCAAGAACCTTGCTTTTGCATGCAGACAAACTATAAAAGAATATGAGAATGATATATATATATATATATATATATATATATATATATATATATATATATATATATATATATATATATATATATATATATATATATACTGATTTCCCTGTATTTTCTCAACAAAAATTCTACTTCAAATAATTTCTAGAACAGCATCTAATAGGTGGAAAGCAGGAGTAGTTTCTTAGCTTATTTGTCCCTTTCCTTGCTCATAAATCCTCTTAAAAGCATATTATTAAGGATAATGGTAACTTAAGTGCATTGACTTCCAAGTGTACAGTGCCGCGGAATGGTAGCCCGAACTTTTTCAAAGTTGACATCGATAGCTTAAATTCTGCCAACAAGAGCTCCATCCACCTGGCTAGTTTAACATTCTTTAAGTTGAAGAGGTCAATAGTTCACTACTTCTTAAGTTCGGTGAACGATGTTTTCTGGGTAGTGAACGAGGTTTGCTAGTACCCAGAAGAAAGCTGAAGCTCCCACCCAATCCCCACTGCCTCTCAAACCCATGTTATCAAAGATTTAACTTAAGTGAGACACCAGAATCCTAGAATCTCATTAAGTTCCAAGTGTCCAATGCCCGCCGAATTATTAACCGTCTATTCGCGAACAAGAGCTCCATCCACCTGGCTAGGAGGTTATATTTATTTCTCTTGAAGTTGGAAAGGTCAATAGTTCGCAACCCATATTGATTTGACATCTTGAGAGACGTAGTCAAGGTGGGTTTACTAATAAATGAACAAGGAAGTTCTAAGCCAATGAGAGCTCCCATTACTTTGTCAGTTGAAGACCCTTTCTTGAGAGAAATTAAGCAGTTCAATACATTATAGATAAATAAGTTATACCGAGATCTGGATAAAATACATTAACATGATCGTGCTATTAAGCATAGTTGTGGGCTTAAATGAAAAAAAATAAATAAATAAAGGAAGGGATGAAAAAGCACAACCATGCAAATCTATTATTTTTTTAATGCGATAGTCAGAAAAAGCTGCATTTGGGCCTAAAAACTTTGTTGCGCTATGCTAGAACCTCGCCCTAGGTCCTTTGCCTGTTTTGGTTTGTGCAGAGGGTTGGGTTGATGCCATGAAAATTGAAGCGATAAGTGACCTCGCATCAATAGCCGGGTTAAGCCAAAGAGCTTGAAGTTATAGTACCATATTTAAAGCAGTGGCGAAGCCAAAAAAATTTTGCTGATGGGTACTGTTCAAAAATTTTCATTTCTTAAAGGACACTAGTATAATAAATAAAAAAATACTTAAAAGGCACCTACATACAAATAAAGAAAGTTTTTGGAGCTGGTGCGGGCAACTACTCACATCACATCAGTTAATATGTCGCTCAGCCACAGATTTCTAAGCCCATTCAAAGTGTTCTTGTGTGTTTCACGCAAACACTGAAAGTATTAACTTACAATTTAAAGTTCAAAAAACACATTACCACGATTATTTTTCATAATATTTGTCGTTAGGAGATACTTTTGGATGAACAGTAAAGTTATAATTACAAGAATACTCAATCGTTTCTCTCTTGGCTCTACCTAATCTTCTGATTCGGTTTAAAATAATTAAGGACATGACGGGCACTTCCACATAAACCAAATGCTCACTATGTATGCTTAAGACTCAACATCATCCTACTTAAAGTATCAAATCCAGGTGCTTAAACACAAATAACGACGATTTCTTTCGACAACAAAACAAAAGACGACCGCCAACAATATAAAAAGCAACTCTTCATGTATTTTTCTCAATGTCTCATCTTCATTCTTTATTAAATTTAATCAATCACTTGCCTTGGCACTAAGATTCATGCGAAGCGCTTTGATGTCGATAGCCCGGATCCAGATTGGATATTCAACTGAATTGCTTCAAATAAATCCGATATGAAAATATATGTTTCAAATATCTGGTCCGGTTTAAATACAGTATAAACCTTTTTTTCGTTAGTATTTTAATCTGAATTAAGAATATAGTAAATAGTTCATTTGATTCGAATATGATCCAATGACATCCCTACCTCAATCTCACAATATAATCCTACGTCCTAATTTTAGCGAATGTCTCCGAAGAACCTACATTATCTTCTAACCAACATTTGAACTTAATCTCTAGTCCGATCACCAAACTGAAACTGTCGGCCCCAAACAGTGTCGCTACTCCGTAATCTGTAAAAACGACACTAGGTGCAATTTTAATATTTGCTAAAATACAATTAGGGCAATAATCACTGACATGCCGTTAAAAAAAATAAAAAAAAAATGGTTAATTTATAGGGCAAGGTGGGGGCAATTAGATTAATAGTGCTTGGTAATTGTCACTTAATTTAATCACGTATTCTTTGGAGGACCATAGGTCCTGCTTTGTCTGGGCTTGGCTCGTGGGGGACCCACCTGTCCCGATGGCAGGCCCCCTCATGGGAAGTGGGCCCCACATTGGTCCAAGGCGTGGGGAAGGCGCCCAACCACGACGAAGTGGGAAAAAAGGGCAGGGTGTGAGGGTGGGACCCACCGCTTCGAGAGTCGGCACGTGCTCGCCCGCACGTGGCCGGGACCCCGACGGGATGGCCGGGAAAAAGCTGACGGAGCAAACGTCACTTCCGTCCCCCCGCCGTTAACTCTAACGGCTTTCCCCCATTGACTCACGTGCGAGGCGATAATCTTTTCCCCTGCCCCTGGCTTCTGCCTTTATGACGCATCTTGTCCCTTCCACGTCTGGCCGCTGATTCGGGTCAATGGATCTGGATAGGATCCGACTTTCGAGTTGCTGGGACGGTTCCTTTTGTCCGGGTTTGGCGTTGTTCAGTAGCGGACGTGCGACCGGGCATGGACTGGAAAGTTGAGTGGTTATTTTTTGAGGCGGTAATTGAATTTTGGGTCTTGTATCTCTCATTTTCGGGGTGATTAATTAATTAAATGCATTTTATTTGGATTGGATTTGGGTCCAACCCATTTGCAACTTTAGGTTCCAGGATTTTCAAATAAGGAAGAATCCAAGCTATACTTGTGTTTGTTTATCAGATCCGGGTCCGGTTCAAAACGATTTGAACCAACCAGTACTGTGATTCTCACTTCTCAGCGCCCGCCGCCCAGCGGTCGCGAGACGGCGAGAGGGACATAGATGTCAATTTTCGAAATCAGAGGGATGCAACCGACCATTTGTCTTCCGGATCAGATTAACCGGCATCGCTGTATGGGGGATACAACGTAGACGCCGATGACCAGATTCCAATTTATGGTAGTTTCGTTATTTCCGTCGCTTTCATGTCCTTTTCCACGAAGCGTTATAACGTTAGTAACAGAGAAGTAATTAATACGCAGATCCAACCCAAAGGGCCACAAAAGTCAGATTAATAACCTAAAGTACCCCGACAAGGTACCCTGACCTTATTAAACCCAACGGTCAGGTCATTTACATTACTGCGTACATTGTTTCCGAACTCAGATACGTTAAATGCTTAGAGAGTTAATAAAACTCTTGATTTAAATCCGAACTGGTTACATCCTAATCGAGCCAACTTGCAATATAATGATCCTACCAATCAATCAATTATAGTTGCAATCTTGTTGCATTTGTCTATTAGATCTAAGTTGGCCATATTTATATACAAATTTGTTAAATTAATACTAAAGTTGAGACCATGGTCTCACAAAAGTTCATTAGGTTGGGTTAGGTATTTTTGTTGACTACAGCTGACTAGAGAGTATTGAGCATGTCATGTGGCTTGCTGGGATTTATGTATTAAATATAGATCATCTCTATAAGTTTGTCCTACTTATGATCAAAACATCAAAATCCTGTTAATCAGTAAAATTATGATTATAGTCTGATGATGACAACTATAGGGTCTTAGGTTGTATCGACTCGGAATCAAATCAGGGAGCCGTCAGTGATCTGACCAGCTATGCCAAACCTTTTCAATTAAAACACAACTTAAGTATTCCACTGTTGTCGGCCGCTTTTTATAGTGCTAATGACAAATTATACTAAGTAAATATCTTACTTATGGTGTTTATTGGATCGGGACCCACTTAGGAGACAAAACCTGACCCACTTATTAGACCGATCTTGACCTTGAGGCTAGCACGATTAATGGAGCTCTTAAGGGCAACATACCTCATGAAAGCACCAGCATATCACGTGCACGTAAAGGGCGTGGCAGGGTTCGTTATTTCCAGGAAAATGGAGGTGTATTCTATGAGAGGTCCCCGTTATTTTAGTTACGACGAGACCGAAGATGTGCACGCGAAGAACAACACATTTAATAAACAGAATGGAGAAGAAAAAAAAAACGTTTGGAATGAATTAACGTCTCTTTGCAAGACGGATATTAAGGAAAAGGCGAAAATGGAGATTATTTTATTTCCTGGTTTTTTTAACGACGGCGAGGGCTCGGCGACGGTGGTGATGATGATGGCGATGATGTTGATGATGATGGATGATGGATCGTGTGCTCCTGTTGGATGATGATCTTTCCCACTTAAAAGAAGAGAAAGGAGGAGGAGGAGCCAGCATCTCCGGCCGTTCGCCTGGCACGTGCGATCTTTGGCGGGCGATTCTCTTTCTCTCCCTCTCTCTGTCTCCGTTCGTTGTCCAGTCGGAACCCTAGAGTCGCTCCGGAAATCGGATGAAGAAGGGAAAAACCGGGAGATAATCGGGATAAGCTACGGTACTCGCTGTCGCCTGAAATGCGTGGATATTTTCCCTGGGGTTTTCGTGCATTTTGGTGATATTTCGCGATATTGGCTCGTTTAGCGTTTCCGGAGCACGCCGGAGTCGGGAATGGTGGAAATTGAGGCGAATCTGGGGATTTCGAGGCGGAGCCGTGGATCTTGAGGGTTTTCTGGCGATGCGATCTTTGGGGTATCGATACGATGGAGGGAGTTTCCGGCGGGGTGGTTCTTTGTCGGCCTCGACGGTTGTTTGCTGCGAGTGAAAGATCTTCAATCTGCGCACTGGAATTGTGGTAAGGGGAATGAGCGGGATTTGGGCCGGAGCTTATTGATTGCAGAGAGGCGGAGACGGCGTTTTCTTATTTCGGTGGCAGCCGCAGATGGCCGATCTCACCAGGACTGGCCCTGTGGAGAGGGACGTCGAGCAGGTACACACGTGCGGACGTGCCTTTTTTCGTTTTGTTGTTCTTCGTCTTTGCCCTTGATCTATCGGCCTTCTGCTTGGTCTGGTCGTTGATCAGTTAATCTCTGGAACGGTAACGAGGCTAGTAAGCATTCTTTTGTTTAATTAGTGGAATGGTAAATAGTTGGTCGATAGCACCGATGCTGTGGTAACCATGGCTCCATGGGTTTTGTTCAGTGTTGCTTTTGTGGGCTGTCATTGGATTTCTCCGTGTTTATTGGATTGATGAAAATGCTGTGCAAAAGCAGATGGATATCGTGGTTTTGAGTTCCTAATATTTTCTCACTTGAGGAGTGTTGGTCATGCTAGACCTAGTGCTTTGGTTATGGGCAGAGAATCTGGGCAACTCGTGGTGGTTAACCTACCATGGGTAGACCAGTTATTTTTTCTTCCTTACTGTTTATCGCGAGTGGCATGTGGGGGCGTATGGAGGTTAGCGATCAAGTTTTTTGTGTTCTTAATAACATTAAGTGATAAGCTATGGAAATGTTTTAATGCTTCACGGGGTTTAGTATTTTTCTCGACAGGAAACTGATTGAGATATGTAGCGTATGATCTTTTAAAGTGGTTGAATTCGTTTTGTTTTCACAAAACAGTGATTTTTTTTTCTAAATAGAAAAATCTTCATCTTAATGATGGAAATGCGAAAACCTTCGTGGTTTTTAAGTGGCAAACTGCCATATTCAGTTGTAAACTGTGCCTGAATTGAGGTAATTGGAGCCTGGTGTGCTTCGCGAGTGGGAACTGCTTAAAATAAAAACATTGGTGAAAATATCTTACAATGGTAAGTTATTGCTCACTTTCTGATGGGCAAAAAGCAATTGCATCAGGATCTATTTGGTTCGCATTCTTACTTCTTTCGTATGTCCTTGATCTTGCACAAAGCTTCTTCAAGGGCTCTGTAATTTGCTGCTTCACAAAGGGGAAATCTCACCGTACTTCCTTTTTCAGTAAAAAATTATGTTTGAATTTTTAGAAAATCAAGAGATAAAGTTATTGACTGCATGCTTGGGGCAGGGTTTCTATATATATAAAGGTAAAGGCCTTTGATATTTTATAAAGGTTAACAAATGAAGCTATGTTACGTATTCATTGTCATAAGTTATTCTCTATCGGACAATAACATGTTTTACCGATATGGGGCGAAGCTGTTGCATGTAAGATGCTTGTATAAACCTTTAGTTAACTAAGTTTTTAACAATGCATTGAATTCAAGCATCCAAAAGCAAGAAGTAGCTCATGATACATGATAAGGAGAAAATTAGATTATCCTGTTCTAGATCAGCATGCAACTTCATGGGGGTTTTCTCAATCAAATTGAAAGTTAGCCAATGTATTATCCGTGGTCACAAATATCATTCTCAGGAAAGATTGGTGAAGTTTTTCTTGGGCAATTTTTCAGCAAAGTTGTTCTTCTTGGGAGAAATCTCAACAATTTTTAAAAAATCATAAACAACCTTAAAAAATTCTAAAATGAAAAAAAATACTAAAATCTGAAAAAACACTAAATTTTCACCTTGGCAAGATTCTGAAGACCTTTTTCCATTTTATTTGAATTTCTTGTAAATGTCACTAGATTTTTGAAATTCTGGCGATATTTATCATATCAATTCTATGGCCTGTAATGGAAGATTTTGGCATGTTAATCTCAGCTGATTAATTTTAAAATGGACCTATGCTCAATTTTCACTATTAATGATGCCAAGGCCCATGCGTGTAATAATTTGAGCTAAGCATCTTCTTGGATTGTAGATGAAAAATGAACATTGTTAGTAGGTTATAAACACATGGCCTGTTTTCTATGTTACACATGTCAAGCAATAGTAGATGAGAAATTGAGCTCCAGCTGGCATGTTATAAAAGTTGTTTTTTTATACAACAGTAGAATTGCAGTTAGTGTTATCCATATCGTACAATACAGATGTGTGTCATATGACACATATTGTATGGGTTGGCTTGACTATATGATATGCCTAAAATAGTCATTTTCCTTATGTATTCTAAGTGTATTTGTTGTATTGTATGATACGGTAGAATGCGGTTGATACTCCCCATGCATATGAAATGGGGAAAATTTTGAAAAACAGGCTGACGCCCCTTTAGATCAATTTCCTTTTAAACCCGACTCTCTCCCCCTTTCATTTTTAACACTTTTAAGAGCTTTGGGAGGGGGGATTTTTGCTGGTTTTAGAGAGAAATCACCAATAAATCATCGATTAGATGGAGAAATTGCCAATAGAACATCGATTTGAGGGAGAAAAAATATGAAAAAGATGATGATTATTGTATTGATTGATGACAATCATGATATTAATCATAGACATATTTTCAGTTCTTATTTGTCAATGGACATTTATATGTTGTACTGTGATGTAAAATACTTTAAAATTTGTACTTATTAAGTTATTTTTAATGTGTTGCTAACATATTATGGCTGATGAATTATGAATCATGAATATTCATTATGTGCGATGTGTTTTGCATGATTTTTCCTTATTCTTCTGATTTTTCTCTATTTTTTGGTTTTATGAATTAAAAAACAATTTAACGATACACTTACAATGCATTACGATACAACATATAGGTTGGCCTGATTGGTACACGATGCAATATGCCTTTTACAACATTGCTTGCAGCAACCAACCTTCTTTTCGAAGCTACACATACCAATCAGCTACTCTCTGCTAAAATGTCATTGAAATAGTTATATGATGGGAACTGACCAACAGCTCACATATCCCAGTTGACAGACCTTCTCTTGATACGCAACAAAAAAAATTATTTAAGAAAAGCAAAACCAGTTCCACAGATGGTAATGGACAAGCTGGAGGAATCCAACGAAACAGTCACCTACATAGAATCAGAGGAACCTGTTATAGTCAATCTAGTCCATCATATTGTCTTTGACCAAAACAATGTCCTAAGTGACATGTAAGGTGCCAAAAGGCCAATAATATTCTTACGGGTATCAGTCAATCTAGTCTGTCAGACCATTTTGTGTTAGCACAAGAAAGTATGTCCTAAATGGCATTGTGAGGTGTCAGATAGGCCAACGTTGTTCTTTTGGATATTCTATGAGGTTCCATTAGCCACATGAATGCCATACTCATGGTTAATTTGATGACGAGTCTGGACAACTTCAATTGAATGTACCAAGTCAATAATGGTTAACCTTTGTTGCTGAGAGACGTAGAATGGCATGAGGGGAAGTGAGGGATTACAAAACGGAGCATATTAAATAGACAATTTTATGGTGGAAAAGGTTTGTCATAAAAGTTTTTATCTAAGGTCGAGTTTGATGTAGTAAGAGATATAAAATATGATGCGGACAAGGCTCAGTAACCATGTCTTACTTCTAATTCTCAAATGAACGTACTATAAGTATAATCATGTCTTGATTTTTGAACATATGTATAGGCAGATGCAACACATGCAAATACATGAATTTGACTTTTAATAATGTCATAATCTCCGATGAATTCACATGTAGCTTACAAGCCAAAACATGCTTTTGAGAAATCAAGCCAAGCTGGATCATGAGTTTTCCGGCTCATTCCCAGGCTTAACCAACTTACTTGGTTTGTGAAAAAATGCTATTTATTGACTGCCGATTCCGTCTATAAGTAGTTGCCAGCATCTTTTTCCTATCCAAATTATACGTTCATATATGCATGTGTGCATGCATAAAATTATTTTCAGACTAAAGGTACTTGACAGATGAAAATGAATAGCGAGCATCAATAATGTCCTGTATGTAAGAAAACGGAACTAAATGTTCAATGTGGCTAGAAAAGGATATCTGCTAATTAGTATAAATTGTTGGACATAAACATAAGCTCAAAGAACAAATAAAGAAGGAAAACTAGGTGCTTTGTCATTAAGGAGTGAGCTGTATGCATCTTCAGGGCATAAATACAAAAACATAAATAAATCTGTAATTTCAAGAGAGATATTGTGATCATTAAACATGATCGTGTGGATAAGGATAAAACAAATGACTATGTAATGTGAGTTTTTTTAAATAATAGGAAGAATATTCTCATAATATATATTAAAGATAATAATGACACCCTATAATGCCATTAATTAACTTAGTGAAGTCCTTATTAGTCCAATTAGCCTGCTGAGTCGGTAATCGGCTTGTGTTGTCAAACCAACCGGTGACTAATTGGCCAAACTAGGATGGTCAG
Organism: Nymphaea thermarum; assembly: GCA_011799765.1. Taxonomy (NCBI): domain Eukaryota; kingdom Viridiplantae; phylum Streptophyta; class Magnoliopsida; order Nymphaeales; family Nymphaeaceae; genus Nymphaea; species Nymphaea thermarum. The sequence goes on along the minus strand of JAANDH010000681.1, from coordinate 82,439 downwards.
TCCACAATTACACACATATGTTTCTGTAATTTTTTCTGCATATATATATATATATATATATATATATATATATATATATATATATATATATGTATATATTTGTCAATCAACTTGGACTGACTAGTCCCAAGTTTTCCTATATTAGAATTCCAACAACTTAGCTAACTAATTGATGTAGCAAAAGAATTTTAGTAAATAGGAACATTGTAAGTGAAAATAAGTAAATCTAAATGCATTAATTTTAACAATATTCTAACACGAACAGACTGATTGCATGGTAATGTGCTTGGCATCTGGCGTCTAACTTGAATATGAGAATTAAGTGAAAAAGGATGCTAAATCAGATCTATAAAAGCAAATCCTTGGAGAATTTGAACCTAAAAAAGTTTGCAAAACAACATAATTAGTAGGGCTTGCTTTTGGAGGAGTTGGAGGCAAACTTCCTTCTGGATCTTGCGATGAGAATTGAGTTTGCTGGTTTCTTTTTTTGTTCTTTTTATGTTCTTTCTTCTACCAAAGATTTCTCTCTGTCTCCTCCTCCTCCTCACCCACAACCTCCCACCACCCCCCCCCCCCCCCCCCCCCCCCCCCCCCCCCCCCCCCCCCCCCCCCC